>JASDQU010242302.1:44167-86958 GCA_032191745.1 Picea mariana
AGTGTGGATGAGATAGAATCAAAGGAAATAAATTGAAAACAAGAAGGATTGAAAATATTTCAATTGAAAGATAATGTTTTTCCTAGAGGGTTAGCCCCCTCAGAGGAGTTGTTTGATTTTAATGATGTAGCCAAAAATCCTAAAATTGAACCTACTATAGCTGAAGTTCAAGACTGCAACATAGGAACTGAACAACAACCAAAAATAATTAAACTATCTAAATCTTTATCCCCTACTGAAAACATGAAATACATAAACTTGTTCAAATAATTCATAGACACATTTGCATGGAGTTATGAAGATTTGAAATCTTATGACACCAAAATTATACAACATAAAATTCCTATAAAAGAAGACCAAAAACCTTTTAAACAAAAACTTAGGAGGATTAACCCAAGGTTGATGCCTCTGATTGAAAAAGAGGTCAAAAAGATGTATGATGCTAAGATCATTGTTCCATTAAGATTTTCTAAGTGGGTATCACATTTAGTTCCAACTAGAAAAACGAGTGGAGAAATTAGACTTTGCATTGATTTCAGAAAGTTTAATAAAGTCTCTCTCAAAGATAACTACCCTTTGCCTAAAATGGATCACATTTTGTAGAAGGTGGTTGGGTCTAGTAGAATTTCTCTATTAGATGGTTTCCTTGGTTACAATCAAGTTTTATTCCATCCTGAAGACCAAGAAAAAACAACATTTACTACACCTTAGGGTACTTTCATGTATGTGAAAATGCCTTTTGGCTTAATGAATGTTGGAGATACATTTCAAAGAGAAATGGATATTGATTTTATGGATGAACTAGGTAGGTTCATTATTATATATCTTGAAGAACATTTTCTCCACCTGAGAAGAGTCTTTGAAAATATAGGAAAATTAAAATTTACCTCAACCCAAAGAAAACATTATTTGGCTTAGATGAAGGCAAACTGCTAGGACATATCATCTCAAAGAATGGAATCAAAATTGATCCTAGTAGAATTGAATCTATTTTAAAGATAGGTCCTCCTAGGAGCATAAAAGAACTCCAATCCTTCATTGGAAAAATAAATTTTCTAAGGAGATTTATCCCCAATCTGGCATAACTTCTAAGAAATATAACAAACATATTGAAGAAAGACACTAAAATAAAATGGATTACAGAGGCAAAACATTCATTTGATCAAGTAAAAACAAGCCTTAACATGAGCTCCTGTGCTGATCAACCCCAATTTCATGAAATATTTCCGCATTTTCTCATTTGTCTCCGAACATACTATTGCAACAGTGCTCTTGCAAAAAAAATGAAGGCCATGAACAACCTATTGCTTTATTTAGTAAATCCTTAAGAGATGTTGCACTAAAATAAAATATCATGGAAAAGAAAGAATTCGATCTGGTAAAGGCAATCAAAGATTTTAGAGTCTACATTCTTCATTCACATATAATTGCTTATGTTCCAAAATATGTGGTGAAAGACATTCTGACCCAAAATAGTCCCGATTAGAAAAGAGGTAAATGGATTGCTATTATCCTTGAATATGATATTGAAATAAAACCTATCAAACTCATTAAAGTTCAGGGATTTGCTAAATTAATGTCTAAATATAATCTTCATGATTTGGATACAAATTTTCTAGCTGCACTGGATGAACAAGAAGAGCAGATGACTCCACAAGTAATACAAGCTTTTTCAACCTCTCCCTGGTACGCAGACCTGATTTTTGTCTTACATCATTTACAAGCTCCTCCTGGTTTGACCAAGACTAAAGCTAGGTTTCTTAAAATCGGTTTCTTAAACTCAAAGCTATGAAATTTTGTATTTTAGATGGAAATTTATATTGGAAGGATGTTTTAGGAATTTTACTAAACTGTTTACTGAAAGATGAGGCAGATAAATTTATGCAAGAATTTCATGAAGGAGATTGTGGTGGACACTTGAACTGGAAGACTACTGCAACAAAATCCTAAGAGCTGGTTTTTACTGGCCAACCTTATTTGTAGATGTTCATAAAAATGTTACCTCATGCCATAATTGTCGAAATTTTGAAGGAAAAAGGAAATTGCTTCCTTTATGTAATGACCCCATCGTTACGACTACATGTGATGCAACGCAAAGGTAATTTTTTCTTTTTTTTAAAAGCAAGACGACAACAATGACAACAGTTAAACAACACAACTTGGCGACGAACACCACGCACGTAGATTAGGAAATAGACAACAACGACTCAACACACTAGCACATCATGCAACTGGATGAAACATGCGATAATCAAAAGACAAATGGAAATGACTACTTGCCCGACACAAGCAAGACAACACCTACAAGCTAAAGGACAACATAAACAACCCGAAATAGTGGCTTCAACGAATATGAACTAGAAACCTCTACGTCGCGCAAAACCCAATGCCTTAAGGCGTTACAAAACCAAGTACCAACAACCATTACAATGAACAAACACCCACATCGGGAAGCACAAACTCTGGTTAGGTTATCATTTGCCTCTATCCCTCAAGGCATGCAATGATCCCCTCATCAGGAATCATGCCGTCACAAGGCGATAGGCATGACGATAACCCTGGCGCAACATAACACAGCTAGACCAATATCCCAAGAAATATCCAACGCACTAGGAGACCGAATTAACTGACAAGAAGACTATACACACACACCCAATCGACCAGTCAACAAGACACAAGAGAATCTGACTACTATAACCATCATACATCACATTAAATTCCTAAATCCACATAATTCATAGAGTCTTTAAACGGATTCTTCCTTACCATTTATAGGATAACTAATTGTTTTTGGTTGCATTGAAAAACATAATTAGTATATGTAGTTAACATAATCAAAACTAATACTAGTGTGATGAGAAATGCAATGATGAATTAATCCATGTTCGCATTAGTAAGAAGTATATTCTCTAAAATGTACTAGTTATTCCTTGGTGACGCCTTGACTACCTCAATCAGAACATATTAAAATAATTGTACTCAACAATTGGTTCATGATAACTAATTATATTAAAATGCATATTGTCATGGTAACTACATCAGGTTTTAAAATACATATTGTTCATGGTTACTAATTGTAATAAATATACAATTAGTTCATGGTGACTACATCAATATGTACATATTAAATAATTATTATCAATAAATAGTTCATTGTAGCTATTTTCCAAATCCAAAAATCAGATACGTATTTCCTAAGGAAGAATTCGCTTATGCTTTAAACTAAAAAAACCATGAAACATGTCTTTTAAAATAATATAAAACAGGTCCCTTTAAAATTGAAATCGTTATCTTATAAGCTGAATAAATATAACACTGTCCTTTAAACAATATAATTCACTATGTATGGTATTTAATCGTTCTCCTTTAAACTGAAACCAATATACTAAATTCCCTAACCATTAATGCTAGTGTATCACTGTATCCCATCCGATTTTGAAAGCCCTATATAAAAATAACTCACTGTCTAACAAGATTGATATACATAACTACCCATATATCTATATAACACTAATAAATGCTAAATCTTTGTCAGAATATATTGAATTCACAGTCACGCACAACATCTATACACATCAATTACACACCATTATCATTGATTTTGTTGTCAACATCCATACAAAACAACCATTACAACGCAGTAAACTGCTATCCAATGATAAATTATGGGAAATTGCTAACTAACAACATGTGGCTATCTATCTGGAAAATCATTGTGTATAGAGAAGGGGCATTGTCTGTCACAAATAAAAACATTGACAATCAATCCACTGACTACAAAAATTAAAATTTATGTTACCAAAGCAATGAGATAGCCAGTAAGGGACAATAATAACCATAACCATAATGTTGTGTAAACCTCGGTGAAAATCGATATGTAAAATGCCAAGGAAAATGCGAAGGGTGCTACTTGCAGGGAAAATCACCATGTGGATCATTGTGTAACTACATTTCAAGAGAATTTAAACTCTATAAAAAATATTTCATCTCATCCAGGAAAATTTAGAAGTGTAGTTATATTTAAAGGGGAATTTTAACTCAATCAAAATTACATCTCTATTAGGCCCAATCGTTATCTAGATTCGCTGTAAAGAAATGAGAATGATAATATCTCTACTAGGATTAATCACAAAAACAAATGCCAGGATTTATCATAAAAGCACGAGGATTTGTGTAATAAAGCAGATACATCAAAAAAATGCAGACAATCATTGTGTAGTTATATTTAAAAGGAGATTTTAAAACTCAATCAAAACTACATCTCTGCTAGGCCCAATCGTTATCTAGATTCACTGTAAAGAAATGAGAATGATAATATCTCTGTTGGGAATGATAAAAAACACTGGGAATTATCATAAAAATGTTGGGAATTGTGTAATAATGCAGACACATCAAAACAAAGATAATCATTAAAATGCAGAGATTTACCCCTTCCAAAATGCATGAGATCATCATTAAAAGAAACACAAAGGGTTTACCATTCAATGCTGATATTTTACCCAAAAAGAAAACGTAGATTTGATCCTTCAAGGAAATGCAGAGGTAATCAATCAAAGAAATGGAGGGATAGTCTTTCACAGAAATGCAAAGGTTTTCAGAGTTTAAGCAATCAAAACACAGAGGTACTCATTCACAATAAGGCGCAAAGACTAATCATTCATCCATGAATCAATCAAATACATTGTTTAATCGGAGTTTAATCATAAGATACAAAATGAAGAGATAAGTAAGGGATAGATGGTTGGGAAAACATTTATCCTTCACTCATGATCCATGCACATAAAAGCAGGGCATTTGAATCTATAGGTATTTAAACACCAAAGTGACGACCATCGATTCGGGTCCTGGCCGACTGCTTAGGCATGAGATGATGAATAAAAGGATAAGGGACAGAAGATAAAAACACAATCTCTTCATAATAATCAATAAAACCCACACAAATAATTCATTGCAATCAAAATTTGGGTTCACCAAGGGAAACCAATTCAGAATACAACAAGAAAGGTGATTACAAATACCACAGGAAATCAGGTGCAAGACATCTCATGACAATGACATCTTCAACCAAGCACAGAGAAATAACATGTGTAAATTAAATTTCATTGCAGATGACAACTTAAACAGACGTACCTTAGCGAAACACGAATGCTTCGTAGTTTCTGTCCCATGCATGCTCCATCCAACTCCCTCTTTCCGACTAATGTGACCTCACTGGTAGATCCCAGCCAACACTAGGGGTACTCTTCTTCCCTCTGAGCCCCCCAAGCCGCAAAGGGGCCACACACAGAATACCAGAGAATAACTACCACCCAGCTTGCCTCGCGAGGTTGAGCTACCACTCGTAAGCCGAGCTAGGTATCCCAACTCCTACAAGAGAAGCTCAGTCAAGACAAAAGTTTAGCGGTGTAACATTACACATAGAGATCAGATCCATACTCCTCCTCCTCCATCCTTTTTATATAGTTTTTTAAGTAATGAGTTTCGCAAATTCTCATTAAATTCCTTTTTTCAATTAATTAAACTTGAAAAACCTCCCCCGTACACATGTCACCCATCACCTAGTAGCACCAAAAACTTAATTTTATTAATTATTTAATTATTTTTATTTACCTCACCCACCTAAAAGCATTCCTAAAAACGCTCCTAGGTGTCCCAATATTCCCTTACAAATCTTAAATGACTAATGCCTTACTTAATTCCTAGTTGAGTTCCGAAATAGCAAGTTCCCAAGGCAATATTCCTTACTAAGTTAGACATTACACTTTTTATTTATGTTTCCCCTTTTCTTTAGGTTTCCCCCATTTTTCTTTAAGTTTCCTATTTCTTTTAAGTTTCCCTCTTTTTCCTTTTTAACTAAAAATCAAATTCGCAAGTGTAGATAAAACAACCATTTACCCTTTTTCTTCTTTAATTAAAAAATAATTTAGCAAGTGTAGATGAAACAACCATTTACCCTCTTTTCTCTCTCTCTCTCTCTTTTATTTACTAAAATTAAATTAGTAGAAAAAATGGATATAAACAACCATTTCCCTTTTAAAATTTTTAAACGTCCATTATAATTTTGAATTTAATAAATAAATTTGAATTTCTTACCCCCCTTATTGTTACATGTTTATTTGTTATTACTTTTTTTTTTGACCACACGTTCTACTTAGACCTAGATTTTAATTTCACTAGGCCGAGTGACACTTTTGTTAGGGAAATTGTTTTTAAATCTTACTTATCACATCATTCATTTTAAGGCCGTTGATCTGGATTATTTTTGGCACAAAATGAGAGCAGAGATATAATAAAGAAATGCACAGAGATATCACAGATATTCAATAATATAATTGAAATGCATCAGAGATGCAACCATAAAAACAGATATACAATAATACACGATTTCTATTAATCAAAGAAATGTACAAAGACTATAAAAATACAGAATTAAAGACTTGCTAGAATGGTGGCGGCTTATCTCTGAGAGGAGATGTGACGACTACTCGCATTCGCAAGAAGATGATTATTACAATGAGGCTCTAAGGGCCTTTTTAACATAAGAAAATCCAAAACCCTAACCCTGAAAGATGAAAAGCCAAAAGTTTTGCAGGCCTCGATGGGGGTAGTTGATACGTCAACTTCCCAGGGGCGTAGCTTTGGCATACGATCTATGTTTGAGGTGCACGATAGCTCGTTGGAAAGATATCTGAGAACTACAAATTTTGGGTGAGAAACATTTATATGTGATTCATTTTTCTCCCCATTTTCTCAAAAAACATCATTTAGGGCCTCAAAATGGCCCCGAAAGTTAAAAACTGCTAAAAATAGTAAATTACCAAAATTGTCAAAAAATTGTTTTGAGCCAGTTGGAAAAGGTAGGTGGCCACCGATATCCACCTGGACCAGTCATCTAGGTTTATTCACTTACCAGTTAAAATCACGACGTGCCCTTCAGGACGCACTAGGTGCTCCAAGGGTGTCACTCACCTCTTTCCATTTTCCTTACGCGACGTTCCCTTCAGGATGCACTACGTGCTCCAAGGGTGCCACTCGCCTCTTTCCATTTTCCTTGTGCAACGTGCCATTCAAGACACACTATGTGCTCCAAGGGTGCCACTCACCTCTTGACTGACTTGGTAGACATCAAAAGTCCCTAGAGTCAATACTCCACCATGTGATATTGTGGGAGACTAAGAGCCTATAAGGAATAAGGCCCCTGCCTTATTGCACTCCCCTTAGAATCATCGTGAGAAACTGTCACAGTATTCCCTCATGACATCGTGGGTCTTCTCGAACTAGGTAACCATTAACCTATAGTTCAAGCCACGACAAGAGTGCTAGTAGGCTATGGCAGGGCTGCTCCCACACCTCTCCCTAAAAGTCTCTGGTTGTCGTGCATGACCCCTCTACTCCACATGTAAGTCTGGTCGGCAAGCTATCGTCAGCCTGCATCCATCAATGAATCATGTCAGCAATAATAATCAATCATCATAACATCTAACCATATGTACATAAGTCACATCAACAATATTCAACCCAACAATCCACTCCCTGACTCAATTTGGAGTCCAAGGGGTTTCATCGATGCCTCTTCATCCTTGAGGCCCAAAGTCCTGCACACTCAGGAGAACCTTGTCAATAGCACCTGTCTATGTAAATACAAAAAAATAACATATCATCATATCCATGATGCCTCATAATCATAATAAAATGACCAATAGTATAATAATCCAGATCACTTGCAAGCAAGTGTCCTCAAAGAATAAGTTCAGTCAGTGCGCGCAAGTGCGAGATGTTACATACACTCCCTCTTGGTCTAAACTTTGTCCTGAAGTTTCAAAGTATATAAGTGCCAAAATAAAGTGTATCACAGTATCATAAGTTTATCAATCAAACAAAAATGGAAACTGCTAACGCATATTATATGCATCCTCCCAGGTCACTGAGTGTGAACTATAGTTGTCCTAGTGGACCTTGTCCTGATCTACTCTTTGAAACTGTAGTTGTTGAATGTGATGGTCCAGGATGTGGATTGGATCTACCGTGACTGCACTCTCATCAGATAAATGCAAGGAACTCATGTCAATAACATTTGTAGGATCACTAATATAATTTCTCAAAACAGTTATGTGAAAAACATCGTGCATATGCCTCAAAGAATCAGGCAAGGCTAGTCGACAGGCCACGAGCACCTTCCTTTCTGAAATCTCGAAAGGTCCCATGAACCAAGAAGATATTTTAGTACCATTTCTAAACTTGATATAACTCTTATGTGGTTTTACCTACAAGAATAATTGATCGCCAACTTCGTAACTACGGTCGACACAGTGCACATTAGCATAACTCTTCTACCAATCCTGTGCTTCTTTGATCCTTTTTTTTATTGTTTGCATTTGATCTTCCATTTCTTGGATCGCTTCTAGTCCCACTAGGACTCTATCCTCAAGCTAATACCAACTCATAGGAATCCAACATGGTCACCCGTAAAGAAACTCGAAAGGCACCATCTTAATGGTGCTTTGATAATTGTTGTTATATGTGAATTCTAATAGTGGCAAGAATTCTTCCCAATGCTTCTATTGGTCCATCAAGTACATGCACAAAATGTCCTCCAATATTTGGTTTGCTCATTCGGTCTTCCCGTTTGTATCCAGGTAATACGCAATACTAAAGTTAAGTTGGGTTCCCAATGCCTCTTGGAAACTATTCCAAAATCATCTAGTAACAATGATCCTCGATCAGATATAATCCTCTTAGGCACACCATGTAGCCTCACAATCTCATTGATGAAAAATATAGCTATGTTAGGTGACTGATTCGTCGTATGCACATAAATAAAATGAGCACTCTTTTTCAGAGTGTCAACTATCACAAAAATCGAGTCGTGTCTCCTTGCTGTCAGTGGCAATCCAACAATGAAATCCATTGAAATGACCTTCCATTTCGATTCCAGAATAGCGTGTGGCTGTAGTAATCCTGTTGGATGTCTATGTTCATCCTTAACCTACTAACATTCTAGACATATTTCCATGTAGTTGACTATGTCTTCCTTCATTCCTTTCCAGAAGAAAAAGGGTTTAAGGTCTTCCCTCATCTTCGTGACTCCCGGGTGAGCCATGTACACTGCTCTGTGAGCCTCATTTAGGATCAAACTCCTCAACTTGTCATTCAGCGGTACATAAATTTGACTTTTAAATCTCAATAATCCATCGTCATCAAACGTAAATCCTTCAAATCTTGGTACCATCAATGTGTTTTGTACGATAAAATCCTTGGTCTCCTTGTACTAGTCATCATCATGCTATAAATTTATAATATTCTCATGTAGATTCATCTGAAGAGGCATGAACGAAAAGATGTGGGGTCTCTGACTCAACGCATCCACCACTTTGTTCACTGTACCTTTTATGTAAGTAATCTCAAAATCGTACTCGCTAAGAAATTTCGACCAACGTCGTTGTCGCACGTTCAAGTCGCTTTGCATAAATATCTATTGTAGTCCACAATGGTCTATTTTTAGTTCGAATTTCCTTCCAATAAGGTAGTGTCTCCAAACTCTCAAGAAATATAGAATGGCTAACAACTCCAAATCACGTGTTGCATAGTTCTCCTCATGCCTTATCAATTTCCTTGATATGTAAGCAATCACTTGACCATATTGCATCAAGACTCCACCTAATCCTTCCTTGGATGCATCAGTGCATACCAAGAAGTCTGCATCCATGTCGGGGACCTTTAGTATCGATTCCATTTTCAACATCTCCTTGAGCCTCTGAAATGCCTCTATGCATTTCTCGGTCCAAACAAACTTCCTTTTCTTCTTTTGCAATTCCATAATCGAATTTTCTATCTTTGAGAAACCCTCAACGAACCGTTAAGCTACGCACTTCTGGGACATTTGTTGGTGCAGGACATTTCATAATAGCCTCAACCTTTTCTAGACCCATGACGATACCTTCAACAGAGATGACATGCCCTAAGTAGTGAATCTTCGATTGATAAAACGAGCATTTGGACAATTTTCCATACAATTTGTTCTCTCGTAGACACTGTAGTACCAAGCGCAAGTGCTCGTCATTCTCCTCCATCGTCCGAGACTAAATAAAAATATTTTCAATGAATACTTGGATGAAATTGTCCAAGTATTTGCAGAACATCCCATTCATCAAACTCATAAATAGCCTAGGGGCGTTTGTCAGTACAAAAGGTAAAACAATAAACTCATAATGTCCAAACCTCATGTTAAAGGCAGTCTTAGGGATGTCGTCACTAGTTGATGTTAAAGGCGGTCTTAGGGATGGTATCACTAGTTGATCCGCAACTAGTGATACCATGATCTCAAGTCAATCTTTGAAAACACCATCGCACTCTTCATATGATCAAATAGATCACCAATCCTTGGCAACAGATGTTGATTCTTGATCATTTCTTTGTTCAATTGAAGATAGTCAATGTAGAGTCTCCATGACCCATCCTTATTCCGTATGAAGATAACAGGCACACACCACGGTGACACACTCAGACGTATAATTCCTAGGTCCAACAATTCCTTTAGTTTCATTCTCAACTCATGTAATTCCAGGGTCAACATCCGATAAGGTGTTCTTGCTATCGGTTCAGTCCCCGGTTTTAGGTCTATGGTAAATTCCAATTCCCTCTCTGGTGGCATCCCAGGTAACTCCTACGGGAATACGTCTACAAAATCTCTCACCACCGGAAGGTGTTCTAGACCTTCCACTACTCCCTTCTCGTTTAATGCAAGGATCACATAAATCTTACATCCCTTGTGCATGCTCTTTCATAGCTGCAAGGAATATATGAACCTCAGGGAAACTTCCTGGTTCCAACCTACAATCATGTGTCTCTGTCCCTCATCATCGACCAAGCTCAATCGTTTCATCTTACAGTTGAGTATCACCTCATGCGACTCCAACCAGTCCATACTAATCACCATGTCATAAGATCCTAATATCATAACATACAGGTTGGCCCTCGTGACAAACTCTCATAGGTTAAGGCTACATGCTGTAACCTTCCCTCCAACCTTATGTTTGGCTCCTGAAGCCATCTTTACAAAGATAAAATCATCCTATTCGACTGCCTTTACCTTAATTCTTTTTAGCACTGCAACAGAAATGAAACTCTATGTAGCACCTGGATCTATCAAAATACTAAAGGTCTGGTCAGTGAAGGTACCCGACGTCTCGAGCACAGTCGACTGGTGCTCTGCCTGATGGTTATTCACCGTTGCATGAATCCAATGGGCCTTGCCCAAATCTATCACAGTAGTGGGTCTGAATGATCCATATTCTCTAGTCCTCTCCACTGGGAAGTCACATTCATAATGAGGCTCCCCACATGTCCAACACCCTTTCTTCAGTCCAGTACTCCTGGTACCCAAAGTAGAAGCTGACGACCCACCAGCCTGGAATCCTGGTCTATTCTGTTGAGCATGCCTAAACTGCTTCTGTTGTGGTTGACATTGCTACTGATGTTGTGGTCCTTGGTAAGGAGTCCACTATTGAGGCACTGATTGTTGAGGTGTAGTGAAAGTGGATCCTCTCTAGAAGCCACGATAACCTGGTGAGTGTCTAGCTGGTGTCTGACGCTACTACGCAACAGATGACACCTGCCCTGTTGGTCACACTGGAGTCCTGATCTAAACCCCACTGATAAGATCCTCCTCTTCTATGAGGGCCTTCTGGACAACATCATGCAAGGTTTGAGGCATCAAAATCCTAACTTTTTCATGAATGATGACATTAAGGCCAAACAAGAACATGTTGACCTTAAGTTTCTCGGTATTTAGTTGTGGAGCATACCGAAGAAACTCCGTGAAAGGGGCCTCGTACTTGGGCACCATATGACCGCCCTATCTAAAGGCATTGAACTCATTGAGCTGACACTCAATGAATTCTTCTAATAGATACCTCTCTCAGAATCGCTCCTCGAATAGATCCCATGACACGTCTTCGACGACCATGTTCAATTGCGACAGGAGCGTCTTCCACCATAGAAGAGAGCTCCCCTTCATCTTAAAGACCGCCATGGAGACCATCATGTTGGAGGTATAGTCACAAAGTGAAAATCACATCACCAGATTCTCCAACCATGCCTCAGTGACTGTATCATCTGGGGCATCAAAGAACTCGAGAAATTTGACCTTCTCGAGTTCGTGGTGAATGCTACCAGTACTGACTAGAGCACATGGTTGACCCTCAGGGGCTACCGACACCATGACCTCATATCTATCCAAACGATTGATCAGTGCCTCAGAATTTGGCCAGGTTATCATTCACCTATATCCCTGAGGGCTGTCACAACGTGATAGGCATGATGGCAACCCTGGCGCAACATAACACATCTAAACCAATATCCCAAGAAAACTCTAACGCGTTAGGAGACCGAATTAACTGACAAGAATACTATACCCATGCACCCAATCGACCAGTCAACAAGACACAAGGGAATCTGACTACTATAACCATCATACATCGCCTTAAATTCCTAAATCCACATAATTCATACGGTCTTTAAACAAATTCTTCCTTACCATTTATGGGATGACTAATTGTTTTTGGTTGCATTGAAAAAGAGAATTAGTATATGTACTTAACATAATCAAAACTAATACTAGTGTGATGAGGAATGCAATAATGAATTAAGCCATGTTCTCATTAGTAAGAAGTATATTCTCTAAAATGTATTAGTTATTTCTTGGTGACCTTGACTACCTCAACCAAAACATATTAAAATAATTATACTCAACACTTGGTTCATGGTAACTAATTATATTAAAATACATATTGTCATAGTAACTACATCAATATTAAAATACATATTGTTCATTGTGACTAATTGTAATAAATATACACTTAGTTCATAGTGACTACATCAATCTGTACATATTAAATAATTATTATCAGTAAATAGTTCACTGTCACTATTTTCGAAATCCCAAAATCAGATACGTATTTCCAAAGAAAGAATTTGCTTATCCTTTAAAAGTGAAACAACCATGAAAAATGACTTTTAAAATAATATAAAAAAGGTCCCTTTAAAACTGAAATCGCTATCTTTTAAGTTGAACAAATATAATGTTGTCCTTTAAACAATATAATTCCCTATCTATGGAATCTAATCGTTGTCCTTTAAACTGAAACCAATATACTAAATTCGCTATCCATTAATGCTAGTGTATCACTGTATCCCATCCAATTCTGAAAGATATATATAACAATAACTCACTGTCTAACATGATTGATATACATCACTACCCACATATCTATATAACACTAATAAATTCTAAATTGATGTCAAAATATATTGAATTCACAGTCACACACAACATCTAGATGCATCAATTACGCACCATTATCATTGATTTCGCTGTCAACATCTATACACAACAACCATTACAACGCAGTAAATTATTGTCCAATGATAAATTATGGGAAATTGCTAACTAACAACATGTGGTTGTCTATCTGGGAAATCGTTGTCTATAGAGAAGGGGTGTTGTCTGTCATAAATAAAAACATTGACAATCAATCCACTGACTATGCAAATTAAAATCTCTGTTACCAAAGTGATGGGATAGCTGGTAAGGGACCATAATAACCATAACCATAATGTTGTGTAAAATTGGGTGAAAATTGATATGTAAAATGCCCAGGGCGCTACCTGCTGGGAAAATCTCCATGTGGATCGTTGTGTAACTACATTTCAAGAGAATTTGAAATCTATAAAAAAATTTCCATCTCAGCCAAGCAATTTAGCGATGTAGTTATATTTAAAGGGGAATTTTAAGTCAATCAAAATTACATCTTTGCCAGGCCCAATCATTATCTAGATTCACTATAAAGAAACAAGAATGATAATATCTCTGCTGGGATTAATCACAAAATAAAACGTCGGGATTTATCATAAAAACACGGGGATTTGTGTAATAACACAAACACATAAAAAAAGCTCATACAATCACTATGTAGTTATATTTAAAGGGGGATTTTAAAACTCAATCAAAATTGTATCTTTTCCAGGTCCAATCATTATCTAGATTCGCTATAAAGAAACGAGAATGATAATATCTCTGTTGGGAATGATAAAAAATGTCGGGAATTATCATAAAAATACTGGGAATTGTGTCATAACGCAGACACATCAAAACACAGAAAATCATTAAAATGAAGAGATTTACCCCTATTGGCATGTTTATAGGAAGAGTGGTGTGCTTTTCATTGATGGCAAGAATAGAAGACAGAGCAGAAGGAAGTGTAAGCTCAGGAGGAGGAGCGAAAAATATGCATAAAAACAGTATGCAAAAATCAAAGCTCAGAAGAAATAGCGCTTTGCGCTTTCCAGAAGTGCAGCCGAGGTCCAAGAGCTGGACTTGCAGGAGGAGAAAAGGTTGATACCTTTGGATGCTTAGAAAACCTTCTAAGTCAGAGAGATCACAAAGATCACGAGGAATAATGAAAGTGCCCATTGGATCACCAATCCCGAATACCTGATGACCGTTAGTTCAACGCCCAGTGACCAGAGGAAGTGCAGAGGAGAAGTACATATATGATCTGTTGGATCTGAGTGCTGAGGATCAACAGTCATTGGATCCATAAATAAATGCATGAAAGTTAAGCCTTTGGACGAGCATAGGAGATCGAACTTGTCAAAGTCCCAAAGTCCCAAAGTAAGCAGGGACTGTCCATCATCAAGAATTACAGGTGGCACATGATCCTCAACTCCAGAGAAAATCACTTCGAGGATTTTTCAGTTTGAGACTTGAAAAACCTAAAGTCCGGAGAGCTAGAGTAAACGACACCTGTCAGATCATTTTGAAGTGGAAGGAAAGGATAAGATAGAAAAAAAGCATTACAGAAAGATCGAGTTGTTGATCTAAGAACATGTTCGATGAACAACATTTAGTTCGGGTCTAAAAGTTGCGAGGAGGTTATTGTTTAAGGATTCTCACTTCGGAAGAATTGGCGACTTGAAAAGTAGAAATACCCGAAGTCTCGAAGTGAATGAGGATCCACGTTAGCAAGACTACGTCAGCAAGGACACGTGGTGCAATCAAACAATGACAAGTGTGGAGTTAATTCGACATTTCAGGTACGTGCAAATCACAAATCCAAGTGACACGTGGCAGCTACTAGGCTCATGAGACGTCATCAAGTGACGTCACTCCAGAAGTTTTATTTTGGGAACTTTACCACTAGTACTTTCCCAAATTTTTGAAGTCCCAAAGTGGTTTTGGGCTGCCCATCGTCGAGGAGGACAGGTGGCACGAGATCCACAACTTCAAAAGTTTATGGATGGGGAGAATGTGAAAATCACCGAAGACAAATCTCGACGGTTGATCATGAAGGGGAGTACGTGTGAGATGATCTGATATTTTAGAGAAATCTCACTTAAGGATTTTCAGTTGAGACTTGAGAATTCCAAAGTCCAGAGATGTGAAAGGATCGTGACCGTTGATCCGAAAGTGACACGCGTCAGTGGATTATCAGCTCCGGGGAAAAGTAAAGGAAGGTTTTGAAAGTTGATATTTCCAAACCCCAAATACCGAAAAGGATCGTGACATTTGATCCGAAATGGACACGTGTCAGTGGATTGTCAGCTCCGGGGAAAAGCAAAGGAAGGTTGAAAGGCTAGAAAGTTGCGATTTCCGAACCCCAAATACCTGAAGGGATTGTGACTATTGATTCAAGGAGACCACGCGTCGTTCGATCAGGTACTCTAGGTGAAATACTCTAATATCAAACGAAAGTTTGAGAATTCAAAGTCCCAAAGGCCAGACTCACAGAGGAGATCCTGATCGTAGATTAAGGAAGAAAAGTGTCTACAGATCATCCACTCCAGAAGTTTTTCATATGGAGGAAAGAAGGGATTGAGACTTGAAACTCTTAGAGCTCGGATCATGAAGTACATCACAACCGTTGATTCAAGAAGGACAAATTTGAACTGTCAGTTCAGGAGCACTGTCAAGATCATAATATCGACAGTCTCGTTTCATTGCAGGCATTGAAGGTGTGCGAATGTCAATAAGTTGAGGGCAGGCTGCAATCGACACCATGGTTTTTGAGAAAGGACACCTGGAGGCTCGAGGTAAATAATAGGGTGAAAAGCAGTTTGGTCTAAACCACCTTTGGATGCACCCACAATCACATGGTCACATGAGCTCATCACCCAAGGTCATATCGAAGGAGGAGCTAGCACATCACTAAGCTCCACTTCGGAGTTCGAGAGATCGCGAGTTGGGAGAGTCGGGGTGACTCACGATAGATGACCTAAAACATGAAGTCGCGAAGTAATTGGCGCCAGGTCACCACCGAAGGTCACGAGAAAGAAGAGGCTTAGGAGCCAAAGGAGTGAAAACCAACTGACTATAACTTCTAGAGAAGACGAAGAAGTTTGACTGACAGAGAAGGAAAATATTTTTTGGATAACTGCCAGAGAAGCGAAAGAACCTTGAATAATGACCAAAGAAGATGAAGAGTTTGTATGATGATCAGGCAAATGACTCAACGTGAGTATGACATGCAGAATAGAGAAGAGATAGAGCATTTTTGGAGTGTGATGCATATGAGTAGGAAGATTCATAGTGGAGAATCAAAAGTGGAGATCGGTGGCACAGTGAAGAGTATGCAGAGGCAACGCATAACATAAAAGGAAGAAGAGAATCTGAACAGGGGCGGGTGTTGTGTGCAGGAAGAAAAAGAACAGAGCATAGAATCTGAATGATGCAGAAGCAGAATAGAGTAAAGAAGTTGAAGAAGGCAGAGGAGTCATGGAGTGGTAATAGACCATATCATAGACAGATCAAGTAAGTAAATTTTTGTAAGCTTCAATCAGGGTGGTAGGGTGGTGGTAGGGAGGATTGCAGTTCTCTAAATTATAGTTGGTGCTAGAAGATATTCTGGGAGTTGGTGCTCCCTTCTAGTTGGTGCTAGATAAATATGAGATTTGGTTCTCTCTACATGTTGTAGCTTGCTATCACAGGTTTCAGCCTCATATTTGAGTTGGAGCTCAAAGACTATGATGTACATGAAACTTGGAGCTTGATTGACATCTTAAGAAGAAGAGGTTTTCTCCCTTTATGGGTTTCCTCATGAGACATCCGTGTCTCTGTGTATTCTACGTGATGGATCAAATATTGCTTATCTATGCATGTTAAGTTATCAGTAACACATTAAATAATAATGTAGAAATATTCAAAAAAGAAAAAAAAGTTTTAAGATTATATTATAATTGATTCATCCCCTCCTAGTTATATTTCCAACAATTGGTATCAGAGCGGGTTCCTTTTATTTAGAGGTAGATCAGTAAGCTTAAACATGACAAGTCATGAAGGAAATTCAACCAATAAGGCCCCCCTGTTCAATGGAACAAACTTTTCCTTCTTGAAAGTTAGGATGAGAACCTACATAATGGATTTAGGTGTAGATGTTTGGGATGTGGTAGAGACTGGTTATGTAAAGCCAATTATACTAACTAATAAGTATGACAAGCTAGAATTCAACTTCAAAGCTAAACCTATGAATGCTATTATGAGTGGGCTTGCAGAAGTAGAGTTTGTCAAATTCATGCACTGTGATTCAACAAAATTTATGTGGGACAAGCTAATATGTAGTTATGAAGGTGATGAAAAAGTGAAAGATGCAAAACTTCAGACTCACATACTGAAGTTTGAGCGGTTAAATATGGATGAAGATGAAACTATCAGTAAGTACTTCTTACGTATATAAGAACTTGTCAACACTATTAAAGGCATAGGTGAAACGATAACTTATTCTTTTCTAATCCAGAAAATATTAAGATCTCTTCCTGATAGATTTAACTCAAAGGTCTCAGTTATAGAGGAAATAGCTGATCTCAAAACGTTGACTCTAGATCAACTTATTGGAACTCTAACTACTTATGAAATGAGAATCACCAAAGGTAAATCCACTACAAGAGAGAAATCTTTTAAATTAGAGAAAAACACAGACTCTGATATAGATGAGTTTGAAGCAAACTTTGTGGGAAGACTGAAGAAAGGATCAAGAAAATACAAAGGTAAACTACCCTTAAAATGTTTCAAGTGTGGTAAGATAGGTAATTTTTCATCTAAGTGTCCTCACAAAAGATAGGATCAGTCATATGATGATGAAGAGAAGCACAAACAAATAAATTTCTATAAAGAGAATAATTTTAAGAAGAAAAGCCTTTGTGTAAACAATGGTGATGATCCCTTATATGATGAAAGCAATGAATCTTCTATTGAAGATAAAATAAATGATATCGTGCTAATAGCTTTGGAATATCTAAACATTGGAGATACAGGAATTGAGTTCGCAGACTGTGAAGCAGAAGTATATGTTGAAGGAGAACTTGTCAGTGCCATGGAAGAGATTGATAGACTCAGAGAAAAGAAAAGAAAACAAAAACATTTACTATTCAGGTATGAGAAAACATGCAAGGAACCATCTGAAGAAATTAATATGTTGAAGGTTAATTGAGAAGAAGCTAAGAATATTTAAGACATCCTCAAACATCAATTGAAGGAATCTGAAACAAAAGGTGAAAAATTGGAAGTTGAAGTAGTGACTGTTAGAAAATATCTAGAGAAATTTCAGGCCTTATATCATCATAATCTGACAAGTATTAAAGCCTCAGAAGGATTAGCCTCCATTATGAATCAACAAAGGTATTAAAATTTGAAAAATGGTTTGGGTTATGAAGAGAGATCAAGTAGTGGTCAACGAAGCAACAAAGAATCCATAAAGTTTGTCAAATCTACAACTACTGACAACAACAAAGCTGTAGAAACAAAGGAAGAGAATTAGCCACCAAGGAGGAGTGAAGGAAACGCTACCAAAATTGAATATGAAGAACAAAGAGATAATACACTCTCTGCTCAAGATAATCATCAACATGAAAGAAATCGACCTGCTCAAAGAACACCGCCATTTTCCAGGTACAAAGAGTTTTTCTATGGATATTGTTTTTTTTTGCTCTAACTTTGGCCACAAAGCTGAAAATTGTTCTCTAAGATTTAGACATGAGCAATCAAGAAAACCAAGGAATACATACATGTCTCAACAAATAATGAGACAACCAAGTTACAAACAACCACATACTAGAAATCATGTGATGGTTGGGAAAAAGTTGCAGACTAAGCATAACAATCGTTATGATCCTTTGTTCAATGAACTTGAATGTTACATCTTCCATAATTATGGATATAAAGATGCATACTGTTTCTTAAAGAACTATAGGCCAAATTCAAATCACAACGCTGAAAACCTCAAGGTTTGGAAGAAGAATGAAAATAACAATTGTGGATTGGTGTTGTCAGCTCAAAGACAAAAATACTCATGGTATATTGACAACGGATTCTCTATTCATATGACATGTGACAAAGGTAAGTTCCTATCACTCAAGGAAAATAAATCAGGAAGTGTGACCTTTGGAAATGATGCTCCATGAAAGATTAGAGGTAAAGGTCTAGTAAGCTTAAGTAATGGAAGAAGCAAAGCTCAAGATGTGTTATTTGTTGATGGTTTAAAGCATAATATTCTTAGTGTCAATCAGATATGTGAAAGAGGATGTGAATTCACTTTCATTGCAAAGAATTGTAAAATAAAGAGAGTAAACATGGGAGAGTTTCTTGCAAAAGGGGTTAGAACCGAAAACAATGTATATGTTCTGAAGGAAGATAAGGAGAAATGTCATTTAAGAAAAAATGATGAAAGTTGGTTATAGCACAGAAGGCCTGGGCACTTGAATTTTGATCCTAATGTCAAACTGAATAATGAAGGTGTTGTGAAAGACCTTCCAAAAATATCTAAGCCTAATAACTCTATATGTGAGTCCTGCCAAATGGGGAAGATGACTCGTGCTCAATTCAAATCAAAGAGTTTCAACTATTCAGAGAAACCGCTTCAACTTTTTCATATGGATTTGTGCGGACCATCATGAAAAGAAGGAACTGGAGGAGAATGTTACTTTATGCTAGTCATTGATGACTTCTCCAGATGTACGTGGGTTTCCTTTTTGAGAGAAAAATCTGATGCATTCGATAAGTTCAAAACATTTAAGGCATTTGCTAAGAATCAGACAGGAAGAAAGTTAAAGACAATTCACTGAGATAGAGGAGGAGAATTTATTTTAAGAGATTTCAAATAATTCCATGATAGACATGGAATTAAAAAAGAATATATTATTCCGGGTACTCCTCAACAAAATGGAGTTGTAGAATGACAAAATAGATTAGTTCAATAGATGGCAAGGGCTATGATGAATGAAAAGGAAATTTCACAAAATTTATGGGTGGAGGTTGTTCACACAACCGTTCATATTATGAACAAAGAAAATCTAAGGCCAAACAATGGTAAAACTCCACATGAGCTATGGTTTGGTCGACCTACATCCATCAAGAACTTCAAATTATTTGGAAGTAAATGCTACATCAAAAATAATGATGATCATTTGGGAAAATTTGATAATAGAGATGATGAAGGTATCTTCTTAGGATATGCAATGAACAGTAAAGGATATAAATGCTTTAACAAAGAATGCATAAATTAGTAGACTGTATTGATGTTCGAATTGATGAAGAAGCCCCTGTAAAAGATCAACAGAGAATCATCACTAAGACATATGAAAAAGATGATGAGAATAATGAAAATGAAAAACAACAAATCCTAGAGTCACAAGAAGATGATGAATCAGGTGGAGAAGAGACACCCAGACAAGAAGAGTCAGAACAACAATCAACATCAAATCCTTCCTCCATAATTACTCAAAAGAATCACCCTGAAAGTCAAATAATTGGTGAGAAAGAAAAAGGTGTACAAACGAGGAGGAGGATCATCAAAGATATCGAGAAATCACATATAGCCTTCATATACATGGTGGAACCCAAGAACTTCAATGAAGCCAGTGAATATGTAAATTTGTTAAAATCAATGAATGAGGAACTGGACCATATTGAAAATAATGACACTTGGGAACTCGTTCCTAGGCCATCAAATAAAAATGTAATAGGATCCAAATGGGTCTACAAAAATAAGATGAATGAGTAAGGAAATATTGTAAGAAATAAGGCTAGATTGGTCTGCAAAGGATATGCTCAAATAGAAGGACTGGACTTTGATGAAACATTTGTGCCTATAGCAAGATTATAAGCTATTAGAATGTTTCTTTCCTATGCTTGTCATAAACATTTAAAAGTCTATCAAATGGATGTCAAGTGATATTTTCTAAATGGATATCTAAAAGAAGAAGTCTATATGCAACAACTACAGGGTTTCGAACTATCAGATAACCCAAATTTGTCTGCAAGATGAAGAAAGCCTTATATGGGTTGAAACAAGCTCCTTGTGCCTAGTATTATAGAATGGGTAAGTATCTTCAAGAAAAAGGGTTCAACAGAGGAAAAATTGACAACAATTTATATATCAAAATAGAGGGCAATGATTTTCTCATTGTGCTGGTCTATGTAGATGACATCATCTTCAGAAGCAATAACGCTTCGTCGGTACAATGGTTTTCCTCTGCCATGCAGTCTGAATTTGAAATGTCTATGATATGGGAACTATCATTTTTTCTTGGTTTGCAAATTACTCAGAGGTATGAAGGATTATTTCTTTCTCAGGAGAAATATCTAAGAGAAATGTTGAAAAGGTTTCAAATGAAGTATTCTACACCTGTGAGCACACCTATGGTCATTGGATGCAAGTTAAGCAAGGATGATGACTCACCTGATGTTGATTAGAGTTCCTATAGGTCTATGATAGGAAACCTATTGTACATCACAACATCTTGTCTAGACATAATGCATGTTGTTTGAATGGTAGGAAGGTATCAGGATGCACCTAAACATAGTCATTTGTTAGCTGTCAAAAGAATATTCCGTTACTTGAAAGGAACAATGAACTATGGCCTACGGTATCCTAGGAATTAGAATTTTCAAATGTCATTCTATTTAGTTGCATCCTGATACCTAAACAAATGACAAAAAGATCGATCTTTCAGGATAGCATAAGATATAAAATCATCATCGCAGAAAGATCGATCCTTCGATCTAAGAACATGATTGACGAACAACATTTAGTTCAGGTCAAAAAGTTGCGAGGAGGTTATTGTTTGGGGATTATCACTTCAGAAGAATTAGCGACTTGAAAATTTGAAATACCCGAAGTCTCGAAGTGAATGAGGATCCAAATCAGCAAGACTATGTTAGCAAGGAAACGTGTGTTATCGGACTAATCGGTAGGTTGGACACTAACAGATCTCCCTAGATCAACCTAGATCTAAAACAAAACATGATAGGACATGACTCTTTCCCTAAGTTATGACCATTGAATTAGCTAGTAAGGAGGAAGAAATGACATACCTTTGTATCGCTTCCTTAAGTCTCTGTTGCTCCCACTTTGCTCCAATGCTCTCATGAGGTCAAGACCAAGACAACACAAACCAACCAAAGTGAAGATAGCAAAACGTATTCAATGTCAACCTATGCATATGATCAAGGAAATACACAATAAAGTAAGAGTGACTTTATGGGAAAGGGATATGTCGTTGTATCATATTAATTGAAAGTAGAAGATACAGCCTAATCACCTTGATGTTGCAAGCTTCCTTTCGGTGACTCTTGGTTCCAACACACACACTTGCTCTATACTTGCATGAAGAAGATCCAATTCCTCTTGATAGACCTAATAGAGTCTCCAAGCTTCTATTCAAGCTGGGTTCTTCACACAATTCCTTCACCAATTCTTCAATTAATCTTTCTTAACCTTTTCCATGAGAATCCTTTCAATATATAGGAGAGGGTGAGATGGCTACATGGATGAGAAGGATCCCACCAAATCAGGGAAACCAGTAAAATGAAAACCATATGAATGCCAACCCATTTTCTAGAAGATTTCCTTCTAGAATCCTCGAGACTTCTTCTCTTTTCCAAGTTCAAAAACAAGTTTCCACCCTATGTATAGAGCAATCTACGAGAAGTTTGCACCCTAGATGAAGGTGGCCTGCGAGAATGGGTCATTCTCGCACCCTAGGCCATATGTAGCCTGTGAACTCACTTTGAAAATATGTTTTCTGGAAGGAGATAAATGCCACTTTTCTCAGGAGAATGTTCTTGTTGGGAGCTTGAGTACACTATTGTCAATACATCACCAAGATGACCAAAATCATGTGTAACAGAATGCCCCCCAAAGTATGAGACCGGAATCAGTGAAAGCCGAAATACTTTGTAAACTGCGTGTGTGTGTCGTAAACCAGGAGCGCACCTAATCAGAAACCTACAAACAACCAAGCATCTGCAGAATATCGTACTAGTTCTGAGGTAGGCATTCCCATATTCAGATCACAGATAGATGACATCATATACATAGGTCATGGCCACCAATCATACACCGTGGATCCATGCTGTCAAAACATTGCATAGCCACCAAGAATACACTGTGGATCCATGCAAGAAGATTCAAATTAAGATGACATAGCCATGAGACATACAAAGTGGATCTATGTGTCAGCAAATTATACATAGTCCATCGCAGCCTGGATCAAAGAGATGAGATCCAAGGTCTTCAATCCCATCAGCTGAAAGTACGAATCTAACCATGTGATTACATGTGCTGAAGTCGAACATGGTAGAAACTACTTGATTACCGGTCATTGATGAAACTGTTAACAAGTGCAAGGGAAAATCACCATTAATGTCAATGACTCCCAAGGTACACTAGTACAATCCACCGGATGTGAATAAATGAGTTGAGGTTGAACATCTGACGGAATCTCCCGATCAAGGGTCAATGATGAAAACCCACCGTCGAAAGTGAGGAAACCTGCCATTGAGGCATGCAACTTCCAAGGTACCAAAGAATTTCTAAGTCTTGTTTCTGGATAATGAGCTGGAGTTGACGGAACAAAAAAACTCGTCACAGGAGGGCCTTGATCTATCCCCCATCAATGATGTGAAATGAGTAACAGATTTTGAAGGTGAAACAGAGTATGATGTAAGTTGAACTGGACACAGGGAAGGCCGACACAGAGAGAATGGACAACTGCAGATGGCTGACTGAATAGAGGTTTCAGATGAACTTCTCTTGAACATATGAATGACACGACCAATGATTTGGTAGCATTGACTCAGAGACGACTCGGGATATGACCTTGTAGCAAATCGAATGAGAGACAAATGGATTTCCCAAACTGACTTCAGATAATGAATAGGGGGGTGTCATGTTCAAGAGAGACACTTACTACCAATAATATGAAAATGAAAACATATCCCTTTCCCAAATTTTCCCCCACCATTTCTAGCGAGTACCTCTTTATTTTTACGCAAGCTTGAGGAGGATAACATATGCCTGTTGATGTAAGCTCATCCTTCGGATGATTCCTTCAGAGTATGTTTAACGAACCTTAGGAAGGAGTGGTTCGGTCCCATTACGGGTCTTTCGATGCTTGTTTAACGAGTCCAAATATAGAAAACTCGAAGGTTTTTCATGATTATAGAGTCTGGAAAAAAACTTAAAAGAGAACTCTCTCAGTTCCTTTTTCGTAAAATAGTCTGATGAGACTAAAAAAGAGATAAATTATCGCCCAACAGATGCTTTCTTCAAATACTTTAATGAGCGTGAAAATAACAAGATCGCTCGGTAATGTTTTCATGTTTAGAGAGTCTGAAAAGAGTTTAAAGAGGACTCCAGAGGGTTCCTTTTTTGTATAACCTTGTTGAGCCCGAAAAAGTGATAAAAGTGTGCTCGATCACGTTCTCATGTATTTTCAAGCATGAGAACACACAAGGACCAAGCTCGAGGTTTTGTGCAAAAAACCATAAAAAACAATTCAAGCATGTGATGAAAAAGTGAAAAAATCCATATCCCCATGTATGGATGTCAAAGTTGTCATGTCTGTAAAAAGTCACACTCATAGGGGTATTAGGCATTAGGTTTGATAAATAAAACAATTATAAAAACCAACCAAAATGGTAAAAAAGTAAATATAAGAGGGTAAAAGTTCTTTTTACCATAGTCATTGTAACTTTGCCAAGATTTTAGCCCAAAACCCCTCTTTTGCCCTTGAATTTCGATGCTCAATTGCAGAAGGTACGAACAACCATTTGGTGAACTGTCTTTGGCAGTGAGGTAAGCCCCTTGTCTTCTATCTTTTCATGGTTCAATTTTTCATTTTCATTGGTAAATTTCAAGTTTTTGAGCTTGTTTTAGAGCTCAAATTTGTGCTCAGGCATTCTCGTAGGCTAGCCACACGGGACCTGCAAGAATGCGGGCACCGTTTCCACTTTGCGAGACTGTGGTCTCCTGAAATTCTTTCAGATCCTGGGTATGAGGGCCCAAGTCAGGCTATTGGAGTACCTCGTTCATATGTGGGACGTGGACCAACAAGTATTCCACGTAGGGGTCCACACATTGTCCTTAGATATCGAGGACGTTTATTTCTTGACAGGAATGTCACGACATGGATACCACGCTAGCTTGACTGGCAGTCGAGGAGGTGGGCTACCTATGAGTGAATATTGCCATTTGTACTATGTTCCAGAGGCAGAAAGAAGCAAAGGAAAAGTGGCCATTTGGGGTGTGCAGGATTTGACCCTTCGCACTATTTTGTTCACGATTACTCGTATGACTGGGAGCGCTGCTCCACACATGGCTCTTTAGAGATACTTTCAGTACGCCATAGAGTGTACTGAGCCTCAGTTCTTTAACTGGGCAGACACAGTCCTTCGTAGCATGAAGAGGTAGTTGACTAAATGCAGGAGAGGTGACCTGAAGCAATTCAGGTACGGGTCATTATTGGTGTCCTTCTTTCTTGAGAGGGTTCCCTTCCTGAGGTTGCAGGTTGAGTGGGGTTTACCATCTACAGAGGATTCGAGGATGATGAGGTGGTGTAACCTCATGGCCCGATATGTAGCTGGACCAATCATTAAATACAATGATTCCTTCTTTGACTAGTTGCGACCAAAGATGTTGATGGTCGATGATTATGCCTATGCCGAGTTGGACTTCTGAGGGGATCTGGGCTTGGCCTTGCCTGAGGGAACTTAGTGGGGGGATTTCGGTAAGAAGTACACAGTTTTACTTTTTAAATGTTTTTGTGAATTTTATCATATGAAAATGTTTTTATGTTCGTCCAAGGTCTAATTACAAAAATTCTTTTTTGATGACACAGACATGAGGCCTTATCGACCTCCGAGTACTTTTCCTATTCAACGATGAGGAGAGGTGGATCCAGTGCCATGATGGGACGCTGAAGATTATGAGGCACTGGAACAAAACTTAGAGGGTTTGACTGCAGACATTCCAGACATGCCTCTTGGAGAGGTCCCGCGACGTTATCAGCGCCATACGGTGGGGGTGTCAGAGTCTATTGGTCGAATGCTTCGTAGGGTTGCCTGGGAAGTCATGTGTTACTGTGAATGTCATTCATGACGTCACTTTGTAGAAGCTATGAGCTTCAGATTTTGAAATTTTGGTCCTTGGACAAAACTTTTTTGTAAAGAACTTTTTGATCCTTATATATACATACGGCTTCTACCGGCTTATCTTGTGTTGTGTGATACTTTTGATGGGATTGATTTATAAATGACCCAAATGTCTTTCTAATACATAGTTATCTAATGCATCAGTTAATGTATTTAGATATCTAAGAATATACTGATATTCAATATAATCAAAATACCATTCTAAGAGGTGAATTCAAAAATATACCCTTAACAAAGTAGGACTTTGAATAGCATAGACATTACTTAACTGTAGTACTACGAGCTACGAATCGAGTCACACAACCAAGTGACAGATATCGAGTGAGATAGCATCAATCAAAAATTTGATAACGACGCTATACTCTGGAATATTGTTGGTTGCACGGCTGAGGTACACACCTCATAGAGTGATAAGTTCATTTGTAGTGGCGTACATTGCCCACGTAGCAGAAGCAAGGTTTTGAGTACTACGACTAGTGCCATTAGCGAAGCCAATGTGGGGTAGTGAAGACTCCGACATCTGGAAATCAAACACAATGTCACATAAGGGCAGAGACCAGATAACGAAAAAATCATACTACAGTAACACACAAGAAGTATGATGCAATAAAATACAAGTACTCGTGCATAGGCGATATTATGCGTAGTACTTCTTTAAGTACAACCCATTTCTGGGTTCACTCAAAGGGATACTATCACAATCTACTAACTCGTAAGATCCTTTCTCCAAAACTCGTCTGACGATATAAGGACCTCGCCACATGGCTTCGAATTTTCCATCCCCTAGCATATCTCGATCTTGTTCGTAGAGGAGAATCAGATCTCCTTCGGAGAAAACATGAGGCTTGACATGTTTGTCGTATTGGGCCTTGACACGTTTCTTATGGGCTTCTATGACTAGGGTAGCATCGTGTCAAGTTTCGTCTAATCGCATGAGATACAATAGACGTTCTTCCTTGATAGAAGTGTTTGGTAGGAGTTCGACGACTAGTTTTAAGGAGGGTATCTCACATTCAATTGGGAGGATGGCTTCCAGACCATAGACTAACCGGAAAGGTGTAAACCTAGTAGTAGACTTAATGGATATTTGGTAATCCTACAATGCTGAAAACAACATTGTGTGCCAACTTGTTTTGTGAATCCCTATCATTCCTCGAAGCATGGTTATGAGAACTTTATTAATCGCTTCAACTTGGCAGTTGGCTTGTGGGTAATAGGGCATTGAGTTTTTATGGTGAAGACCCAAATTTTGAGTGAGTTTGGACATCATGAAGTGTCTAAAGTGGTTATCGTGATCGATGACGATAGCCTAAGGAACACCAAAACGAGCTATGATGTGATTGAAAATGAATGATGCTGGGGTCTTTCCACTATTGTCAAATGTCGGCATCGCCTCGGCCCATTTCATAAAATAATCTATGGCTACAATAATGTATCCATGCCCCCTGACCGAGTGGGGGTGACATGTCATGAAATCGATGCCCCATTTTGCAAAGGGACCAATGGAGACCACAGGGTTAAGAGGAGCGGGACGTGACCGTATCTTATGATTATAGGTCTGGCAAGCTTGGCATTTTTGGACGATGATTATGAAATCGTTAAATAAAGAAGGCCAAAAATGCCTTACTTATAAGATCTTCTGGGAAGTAGCATACCCAGACATATGAACACCACAGGCTCTAGAATGGCAGTCATTTAAGGCTTTCTGGGCTTCGTCGAATGTGAGGTAGTGTCGAAAAACTGAGTCAATCCCACGATGATAAAGAGTATCCCTGAGGATAATATATTGATGGGAATGGTAGCGTATTCGATGCCGGTCAGTACTAGACAAATTGGGTCGAAAAGTTTGGGTTTGGAGATATATGATGATATCACCATACCAAATATCATCGGAATGAATTAGGAAAAGGGATTCATCAGGTAATCAATCGGCTGCTACATTTTTTATTTCATAGTAGGGAAAGTCGCATATCAACTCGACAAACACTAAGGACTTATTGGACTTAGCTCATTCGAATTCTAAGTCAAACTCCTAGAGTATAATGATCTATTTGGAGTATTTTCCCCCTAGCAATTGACGTGTGAGAATGTGTTGCATAATGTTGCAGTTAGAAATTACCGTAGTCTTGCGAGAGAGGATATAGTGCCGAAAACGTTGAACTGCTTGGATGGCTGCCAAGGTCAGTTTTTCAACATGTAAATACTTGGTTTTAGTAGGCGTTAGACTGTGACTCAAGTAATAGATAACATGTCCATCATGAGAATCATCCTCTTGGATGAGAACCATAGCGATGGTGTAATCCGAGGCTGTGAGGTAGAGGAAATAATCACGATTGTAATCGAGGGGGGGGGGGAAGAGAAGAAGAGCATGGGTCATGGACAGTTTCAAAGCTTCGAAGGATTTGTTTACGACGGTATCCCATATGAACTCAGACCACTTTTTGAGTAGTCACGTAAATCCAAGAGTTATCTCGGCATAGTTCAGGATGAAACGACGAAGAAAGTTTGCTTTTCCTTGCAAACTTTGTAACTGGAGAAGTGTAGAAGGAGGAGGGAGATTGAGAATCACCTCGACCTTTAAAGGATCTACCTTGATCCCTTGACGTGAAACAATAAAGCCTAGAAGTTGGTCGGATTCTACGCAGAAAGCGCATTTGTGAGGATTCAAGCGTATATGGTAAAATCGATAGCGGAGGAAAATGGCTTGGAGGTGGATTGGATGATTGACTCGGTGCATAGAATGAGTGGGTAAGTCATCAAGATATGGTTTCATGATGTGCTTGATATCATGGAAGGCATAAGACATAGAGCACTGAAAATTTGCACCATAATTCTTGAGACTGAGAGGAAGTTTCCAATAGGAGAAAGTGCCCCAAGGAAAAATAAAAACAGCCTTATGTTGATCCTCAGGAACAATATTGATTTGATTATATCTGGAGAAACCATCCATCAGAGAGAAGATTTCACTTCCAATGCAATCTTTGACAATCTGATTGATGAAGGGGGTAGGAAAGTTGTTTTTAGGAAAATATTTGTTAATATCCCTATAATCAATGCATACACAGATTGTGCCTTGTTTCTTGTTGATCAGGACAATATTGGAAACCCAGTTAGTGAGGGCCACTGGGTAAATAAATCCAGATTTGAGAAGTTTCTCGACTTCGAGCTTGATAGTAGCTGCTTTACGTGGGTGAACTGGATGAAGACATTGCCAGATAGGTTTAGCATCTGGGTATGTCTTGATCTCATGTATCACAATGTCAGGGTTGATACCCGACATTTCTTCATAGCTCCAGGTGAAGACGTCATGAAATTCATTTAAAAGTGACTTGTAGGTGACGATTTCATCAGGGGAACATGAAGCTCCGATATGCACATTTTCAACGATTCCAGGTTTGATGGATATGTCGAGGGGAATAGTGAGTGAGATATTGCTTAAGTTCCCTTCGGAAAACACATCGTGTGTGGACTCGGGAATGGTTTAAATGACGAAAACGGTCGACAGGGTTGAGATTCGTTGGTAGCTCTCAATGGTGTGTTGTTCCAGGAAGAGGATGGAATAGTGATGTCCATCGTTCGAAGGGGTGTCTTCCATGACATACATAATCATCTCATCCATGGGAAAAATGACGCGGAAAGGATCTGGAGATAACTCACCAAGAGAGGGGGTATAAGGGATTACCGATTGAATGGCTTGATAGGCAGATTCGACCAGACTCAAAGGAATTGCATCACCATAATGAAGATGATCGTCGGGATCAGGTACCATTCATGGGTCGTGAGACTCAGGGGTTCCATGAATCGAGGTGGAGATCATGTTGATTGAAGAAACAGACGAGTGTGGAACATTGGGTGGTGAAATGGGGAAGGTACCCATTAACGAAGAGTCTTTGAGAATACCTACACCGACATTCTCGTAACCCAGTGGGGTTTTGGCGATGAACGGTATGTTTCCAGTACGCGTATCGAAGGCTAATTGGTCGACGGTGATTACCTTTCCTTGATGTGGGAAACGTACAACATGAAAAAGAGTCAACACAACTGTGTGCATGGAATCAATCCAGCTACAACCAAGCAAAAGATTGTAATCGAGAGGAGTGTCAAAGACTTCCACTTTGATTTGGACCATTTTTCCTTCTAGCATGATAGGCAATGAAGGAAGGACACCGTAAGGCTTAAAATTGGAGACATTGAAGGCTTTGAGTGTGTTATGGGATTCAGTCAAAGAGGGAGAGCTGATGGCTTTCCAGCAGGTAACAGACATGACACACGTCCAGGCACCCTCGTCGATAATGGTTTGACAAATGTTTTTGTTGGAGACAATCACTTGGATCTTGAATGCGATTTGAGGGGGTATCCTTGGAATGTGATCTTCTATGTCAAAAATTATTAAATTCGTGTCCGTCGGGTCGATTCCACCGATAGCTTTCAACAGTGCCTTCCATTGTGTGGGACAACTTTGAAGGAATTCAAGGTCTGACAACACAGAAGGTTCTTGGGTCAGGTCTTCAACAATGCTGTAGTTATGGGCAGCACGAGCATGAGGATTGAAAGATGATTTCCAAACAATGTCCTTTGGAGGGGGGCGAAGAACTATGTCAAGGATTGGTCGTTCGAGATGAAGAGGACCATTGGTAGGTGGAGTTGCTGGAGAGAGTTGGACCAATGAAGGAGGCATATCATCAACCTTCTCTTTAGAGGGAGAATAATCTTTGGCTCGAGTGGTGAGTGAAATGTCATTCTTCTTTGAATCACCAGTACACATTAATACATAAGACGTAGTAGAAGGGGAAGGTTGGTCATGAATGACAAATTGGGCCTGTTGTTGAGAGGGGAAGGGTTGGGACAAAATGGTCAGAGTGGGTGGTTTCGAGGCCCCTTGAAGGAACTTAGTAACCTCGGTGCATCATGGACAATCCTTCATGTAGTGATCATCACCATAGATAAGACAAGGGTATCAGGGTTTGTGCTTATTCCTATCGTCAATAGGTGGATTTTTGGTTTTCTCTGCTTGCAAAGTATTTTTTTCCTCCTTATTCTTACCCTTTCCCTTTCTAGATTTGTTTTTACTGGCTGGGGTAGATTGAACTGCATTTACCTCATAAGTGTTTCTGGTGGGAGGGGTAGGAGACGGGGCATTTTGAACATTAGAAGAAGAGGGTTTGGGGTTGGTTCTTGAGGCGGAATGGGGTTGGGCATGGAAAGTGCCAATAACACCGTCGGCTGCATGAGAAACAACTCGAGTAATTGAAGTGGCGGAAGTGGAAGGACGAGGTGCATCAGGGAGTAAGTCGTAAAGAGTGCCCATTTGTGAGTAAACAAGGTCAAGGTATTGAGCACAAATTATGGCCCGTTCTTCTGTGACAACTCCACCCATGGTGATGTCATGACTGATGTCGTTCACAAATGATTTTGTTAACCACTCTACCAAAAACTGAATGAGAAGTTCGAGTTTGATGAGATGTCGTCTCCGTCGCCACTCATGAATGTGATCAGATATATGAGTGGCTTTGTTTTGTTTGAAGAACTGAAAAATCTTGGTCCCCATTTCATAACGGATCGGTAACTGGTAGTGGGTGAGGAAAGCCATAGCTAGGGTGTTGAAGTCGGAAAAGAGACCTCATAGTAATTCTATATACCACTTCGTGGCAGAACCTATGAGAGTTTGTTGAAAAATACGTAAATGAATAGAGTCATCCATCAAGGAGTTGGATGAGCACCCGAAGTGAAAAGTCATCACGTGATTGTTCGGGTCCTCTCCTGTTTTGCCATCGAATTTATGGATGTCAGATGGTATCTTGGCTAGTATAGCCGGCCAATGGGGAGAGTGGCGGATTGGATCATTTAAAATCCTCGATAGATTTGGAAGATCCAAAGTGGCTAAGAAGGGTAACTATCTATTCACATGCGGGTACTGGTGGCTTTGGGGAGAGAGTCTCGTCGACAAACCAGTGGGACCATAAGAAGTCTGCATGTAATGCGAAGACCCAGGAAGATTTGGTGGTTGTTGTGGAGGAAAGTAGCTCATGGGATTATATCCTTGAACAGGGATGTGAGTTTGAGCATTTGAGCCCCAAATAGGATTGGACGTACCTAGATATGGTTGGCCTATACCAAGGGGTATAACGGATGAAGTTGGAAGCTGTTGCCCCCCAGTCGATTGAGGATTATGTTGTATCAGATGGTTCCAATACTGGGCGAAGGATGGAGGTATGTTTTGTCCGTAGGGTGGGATCGATGGGGGTTTTCCTCCAATCGGGGGTTGAGTTCCAATTAGGGGTTGTGTTCCAATTGGGATTTGTGTTCCAATAGGAATTTTCCCTAGAAGGGGGGGTTGAGTCAAACCTCCTTGGTGAAATTGTCCACCAATAGGAATCTGGTAATTTGGTGTGAACGATGGAAAGGTGCCGCTAGGATTGGTGCCACTGATAGAGGATTGAAAAGGTCCTCCGAAAGGGGTTTCAGGAAGTGTCTAAACGAAGCCAGGAGGAGAGTGCCCAGAAGAAGAGGGACCACCAGGAGTTTCGGATGGGGTTTTCGTAGGAGTGGGAATAGAATCATTCAATGCACGGTATCCGGGTGGAAGTGTCGGGGTGACGTTGGGCAAAAGCAGTGTGCCAACGGGGGCTTGAATGGCCATGGTAATCCCATTGTGAATACTCATAGTGTTTATGTAATGTACCATTTGTAAAGAGAGGGTCAAGATGTGGTCAACTCATGGAGTGTCTGTTCCAAGAAAATAATATGCAGTAGTGAAAGGTGTTGCGTCTGGATCAGAGGTTTTGGGGAACTCAGGCTCGATATTTATATCAACGCCTACTCCAGAGCCAAAGAGATCATGTCTAAAGATGCCTGTGGCCCAAAAAGGATCTTGACCCTCAGGGCCTGGAAATGGTCCAGTTGGTGATCTGGAAGACTGAAAAACTAGTTCTCCAGAAGGGGTCAGTCGCATAATACATCTCTCCGAGGTGGGGTGACGTCGAAAGTCCTCCCTAGAATTGGAAATTCAGAATCGTTCTAGAGAGTCAGTTCTCTCTAGCTATGGAGTGGTGACGTCTTGGAATTCGCTTTGTTGAGGAGAGCCCTCCGGTGGATTGGTAGGCAAGGGTTGAGATCCCTCCATATTTTCTGGAGGTAAACCCTGCATTCTACGCGAGCGATGTGGAGGGTCAATTGTGAACGAATTAAAAAACTGGCGAAGAGAACCCTATGGTCAACTTGGGTGAACAAAAAACATTTGCTAGTAAAAATTCTAGGAAACAACACCAAGAAAACAAGACCTTCTAATTCCAAAGTTACTAGTTGGTGATGAAATCCAACGTCACAACAACGAGACGAGAAGGGGCTAGGCTAGGGTGAAAAAGTTATGTTAATGACCTGCTTAATAGACTTACACCCTGGTGCAAGCTCCCACACATAATCATGGGTATACCCTCCAAGGAGCTTGAGTGAGTTTGGCCAACGTCGATTTCAGGTACCGTGAAGACTTGCCCCTTCATAGTCACCTTGTGTAAGACCCTAAGAAGATAGGCCACTAAGGTTACCACCGACAACAATAAAGCCTGGGGGATAGTCGACAGTCCAATCCACATGCAAGGGCAGGGTATCTAGCCCAAAATCAACTTGAGAGGCTTCCACTCATCATTGTGAGTATACCTCCAAAACACCCCCGTAATATGTGCAATCTCTACACCAATATCAGTGAAGCAGGGTGAGTAAATTTGTCAATATCAATGCGACCTCGGGTTTGACCCTTGTGTGAGAAGGGCTTCCCAGGACAAAATGTTGTAAATGGAATTTGATACTCCTTAACACAAGATGCTATTGTGTGTTTTGTGCTTTGGAGAGTGTATCTATCTGACTATTCCAAAGCTGTATCCTAGCTAACTATTGGTGTAATAGAGTCCTAGAAAAGAGTTACTAGTTAAATTTTAAAATCGCGCAATATTATTAAGGGCTGTTGTTACTCAAAGGAAACGGAGATGAAACTGATGTTGTGTGAGACTCTGAGCCAACAATGCATAGATAGGAATGAAATATATCAATTTTCGTTCGATGAATCCTATGTATGGGAGGGAAAGAGAAGTGTTTTGGAACAATCTTGAACTTCAATATGCAATCTCCTTTAAAATGCAATCTTCAACAAATCACGTGACAATGACAATTCTCTATTTGTTCTATTTCAACAATTGATTTCCAATATTTTCAAAACGAAAATGCTTTTAAAAAGAAAAATGTTTTTTACTTTTCAAAAAGATCCACACCATGGTGGTGAAAGTAAGGAAAACTAATAACTAACAGATAAGCAATAAACAAAACCCAAACCAATCTTTCAATGAAGACAAAAATGACAAGCAGACAAGACTAGTCTTTTCAATTGCATGAGAACAATGATTTTCCAAGTAATGGGCAAATGAGAAAGACAAACAATACCAACTTTCAAACCAATCACCGACTCCTAATCAAACAAGTACTCATATTCCAGGATCAAAGATTATATCCTTGCTAAGAAAAGTCAAGAAATGAGAGTCGAGAAAAAGATGGACAAGAAGAGCCTTTGATTTCCAAAGACTGATCATGCACAAAATTCAAAGTCAAGAAACAATCAACCAGTCATCCAAGAAGTTCTTTTCAGACACCTATACAGATCTAGGCATCTGAGCATACAAAAACCTTAAATCCAAAAATTTAAAAAAAGGGTTCACAGGCTATCAGTAATGTACAGTGCGAGAATGGAGCATTCTCGTAGGCTGGCTTCAAGCAGGGTGCGAGAACCTCACATTAGACTGAAAGACAGGGTGAAAACTCAAGGGGTTCTCATAGGCCACTGAGGGGTTTAGTGTGAGAAGGCCTGAAACTAGGCAAAATTTTGGAAAAAGACTAAAATTTTGAAGGGACTTCTGGACCCAAGGAGTTTGTCAAAGTTTCTTGAAGACTCAAAGATTGATAGAAATGAAGAGAGGTAAGGCAGGAGAAAATGGCCAAGGAAAAACACCAAAAACCACTAAAAAATGGGTTGCATCCCCAGTGGAGTCGCCAATTTTGTTATCGGACTAATCGGTAGGTGCAGACACTAAGAGAGCTCCCTAGATCCATCTAGATCTAGAATAAAACATGATAGGACATGGCTCTTTCCCTAAGTTATGACCATTGAATTAGCTAGTAAGGAGGAAGAAATGACATACATTTGTATCACTTCCTTAAGTCTATGTTGCTCCCACTTTGCTCCAGTGCTCTCATGATGTCAAGACAAAGACAACACAAACCAACCAAAGTGAAGATAGAAAAATGTATTCAATGTCAACCTATGCATATGATCAAGGAATTACACAATAAAGTAAGAGTGAATTTATGGGAAAGAGACATGTCACTGTATCATATTAATTGAAAGTAGAAGATACAACCTGATTGCCTTGATGTCGCAATCTTCCTTTCGGTGACTCTTGGTTCCAACACACACACTCACTCTGTACTTGCATGAAGACGATCCAATTCCTCTTGATAGACCTACTAGAGTCTCCAATCTTTTGTTCAAGCTGGGTTCTTCACACAATTCCTTCACCAATTCTTCAATTAATCTTGCTTAACCTTTTGCATGAGAATCATTTCAATATATAGGAGAGGGTTAGATGGTTACATGGATGAGAATGATCCCACCAAATCAGGGAAACTAGTAAAATGACAACCATATGAATGCCAACCCATTTTCTAGAAGATTCCCTTCTAGAACACTTGAGACTTCTTCTCTTTTCCAAGTTCAAAAACAAGTTCACACAATGTGTATAGAGAAACCTGCGAGAATTTCGCACCCTAGATGAAGGTGGCCTGCGAGAATGGGTCATTCTCGCACCCTAGGCCATATGTAGCCTGTGAACTCACTTTGAAAATATGTTTTCTAGAAGGAGATAAATGCCATTTTTCTCAGGAGAAAGTTATTGTTGGGAGCTTGAGTACACTATTGTCAATACATCACCAAGATGACCAAAATCATGTGTAACAACGTGTTGCAATTAGACAATGGCAAGTGTCAAGTTGATTCGACATTTCAGGTACGTGTAAATCACAAATTCGAGTGACACATGGAAATTACTAGGCTCATGACACATCATCAAGTGAAGTCACTCTGGGAGTTTTACTTCGAGAGATTTACCATCAGTACTTGCCCAAAGTTTCAAAGTCCTGAAGTGGTTTGGGGCTATCCATTGTTGAGGAGGACAGGTGGCGTGAGATCCACAACTTTGGAAGTTTGTGGATGGGGAGAATGTGAAAATTGTCAAAGACAAATCTCGACCATTGATCGTCAAGGGGAGTACGTGTGAGATGATCTTAGATTTTGGAGAAATCTCACTTAAGGATTTTTAGTTGAGACTCGATAATTCTAAATTATAGAGACGTGAAAGGATCGTGACTGTTGATTTGAAAGGGACACACGTCAGTGGATATTTTAGCTCCAAGGAAAAGAAAAGGAAGGTTTTGAAAGTTGATATTTCCGAACCCAGAATACACGAAAGTATTGTGACCGTTGATCCATAAGGGACACATGTCAGTGGATTGACAACTCCAAGGAAAAGAAAAGGAAGGTTGAAAGGTTGGAAAGTTGATATTTCTGAACCCTAAATACCTGAAGGGATTGTGAACGTTGATTTGAGGAGACCATGCATCATTATATCATGGAATCCGGGTGAAATGCTCCAGACGAAAATGAAAGTTTGAGAATTGAAAGTCTTGAAGGTCAGACTCGTGGAGGAGATATTGATCATAGATTAAGGAGGATAGGTGTCTGTAGATCATCTACTCCAGAATTTTGTCATATGAAGGAAAGTGGGGATTGATACTTGAAACTCACAGAGCCTGGATCACGAAGTACATCACAGCCGTTGATTCTGGAAGGACAGATTTGAACCAATAGTTCAGGAGCACCGTAAATATCATAAGATCGATGGTCATGTTGCATTGTGGGGATTGAAGGTGTGTGAACATTAATGAGTTATGGCTGGGCCACAATTGAAACCATGGTTTTGGAGAAAGGACACCTGGAGTCTCGAGGTAAATTGTGGGGAGAAAAGAAGTTTGGTCTAAAGCACCTTTGGATGCACCTGCAATCACATGGTCACATGAGATCATCGACCAAGTTCATATCGAAGGAGGAGATAGCACGTTGCTAAGCTCCACTTTGAAGTTAGGGAGATCGGGAGTTGAGAGAGTTGGGGTGAATCATGATAGATGATCCGAAATGTGAAGTCTCGAAGTAATTGGCCCCAGGTCACTGCTGAAGGTCACGAGAAGGAAGAGGCTTAGGAGCCAAAGGAGCTAAAATTGATTGACTATAACTGCCAGAGAAGATGAATAATTTTGACTGACAGAGAAGCAAAATACTCTCAGGATAACTGCAAAAGAAGGCAAAGAACCTTGAATAATGGCTACAGAAGATGAAGAGTTTGTATGATGATCAGGCAGACAACTCGACGTGGGTATGAGATGTAGAATAGAGAAGAGACAGAGTGTCTTTTGGAGTGTGAGGATTTTTAGCACTCTATAAATCTATCCAGCTGAATAGACAAACGACAGAGGTAACTGTTTCAACCAACTTTAGAGCTGAGGCAGTAGCCTTCTCAACTCAGAGAGGGCTTTCTCATGTCACTTGGTATATATATGGAAATTGGTGGCTAGATTTGGTTTGTTTTGGGGGTTTTTATACAGATTGTTGGCCAAGAAGAGGAGGGACACACATGTTTATGGAATCAAAATTCTCAAATTGAATGAAAACAATGATCATCTGATAGAACTTTCTAGAGGATAAAGGCTAAGTGAGGCAATGAATTTGAGTTGTAAATTAAAATAAATTAGAGTGGTAAGAGGAAAGAGGAAACAAATAACTGCATCAGAGCATTACGAAAATGAATTCTGAATTAGCTAAGAAGAAACATACATAGTTTAAATTTCTTTAGCTGAGAGCATCACAAGATGAATTTTGGGCCTTTAACTCTCCAATTGAAACAAAAGACAGTGAAAATGGAATTAAAGAAACATAGGAAATACATACAATGAGGGAAGACAAAAATGATATCATAGCCATTAGAATATTTTCATAAACAGTTCAAAATGCTTCTGCATATGTATTCAATTCAGTCCCAGAAAAATTACAATAGAGTCCAGAACCACCAAAATTGTGCCCTTGCACTTCTTCCCTTCCTTAATACACTCAGAACCTCTATTACTTATACATTTCAAGTTCCTTTAGTGTGTAATTGGTTACAATAACTGAAATGAAACGTTTTAGCTACTACAATGATTACAAATGGCAGTTTTATAAAAAAAACGTTTCATGGTCCCTGCAAATTCCTCTGACGCTCCAGCTCCTTCCTCTATCACGTTCTTTTTGAAATGTCACTCACACTCTTTCAAATCTAATTCATTTATCCATATTCTCATTAAAACATCTGGGAATAATATATTTGAAATAAAAATAATTCCCAAATATTTTCTATCATGTAGAATTAAATTTCCATAATTTAATTCATGCCCCTGTTTCTTTAAAACCATGTCTTGTTTGGCCCAATTCACCATTTCACTGTAAAAAACATTTACTGTTACTATTTCCCTGTAAAAAACATTTATTGTGTAATGTTTTTCCATTTTACCGTTTCACAGTGAAAAAACATTTACTGTGTGTTTTTTCCAGTTTACCGTCTTTGGTAAAATACCTTCTATCTTCTTCTTTTACTCCTGTAAATATTTGGATAAAGAATTATCCAATTCTTCGTTCACGTGCATCTTCCCATTTAAACCTTTTGCATGGAAATAAGCATTAATGTCTTTAATTTGTAAAATGTGAATTTTACCTCTGTAAAACAATTTCACCGTGAGGAAGAATTTCTTTTATTGGAAATCCCATAATCATTATTGAAATGTACTCATGGATAAATATTTTCATTTATTACATCGGGCTTTGGCTGGACTAGTTTAATCCAAACTTATTTTTCCTCTGATGTGATTTACGTAAAAACATGTGTCCATGAAAGAAACCACATTAGTATTTCCCTATCAACCTTCATAAAATTAACCTCCTCACTACTTAAATCCCCAATATGTTGTGTGCCCTCCATCCAACCTTTGAATTTTCCACATTATAAATTGAGATTCGTGCCCATGATTTGACGTTATTCCGTAAATTAAATATTGGATTAAATATTAATATAAATATAAAAATAGTTATATTAATAACAAAAAAACCCATTTTTTCTATTTTCGAAGGACTTTGGGCATATGAGGCTTAACACATGACTTTGTGGATAGGATAAGGGTGCTTAATAAAAGGAATATTTTTTATTTTCAATGGAAATATGAAAATAAGGGTAAAAATGAATGAAGTGATCGAACTAAGGGATTTAGATAAGAATTAAGACTAGGTATAAGCTTGGGATATTTTCCATTAACTTTTGACTTGTGGAGTACATGACTGTTTTGGATAATTGCATTGGGTGAAGGATTTAGGTGATGGGAGCTTGACGGAGCTGGTGAAAAAGTTAGAAAATCTGAGTGGAAAAATAACACAAGGACAAGATGCTTTGGAAAAATAAAATGCAAATCAGTAGGTGATAACACCATCAACTTCCAATATCGACGGTTGGAAAAAATGGTTTTGACTAGACCTCTTTTCACCCTGATGTACCTTTGGTGTCACCACGCGTCCATGAACAAAACCATAATGGTTTCCCCAGCCCGCCTTCGAATAATTATCTTCTGCGCTGCTTCATTCTCTGATATGTGCCTTAGCCATTGATTTGGGATTCTTCAAGATCGATGGTCCATTGAGTTATACCTTTTGCACCTCTGCTATATTTATCTATATGCTGCTGGATATATCCTGACCCCCCAAACTATCATACTTCCATAGTGATATAGAATTTCACTAAATTTCCAAAATTTGGATCCTGATATGAAAATTTTTATGGTGATAACAAGGCATATGAGTAGGAAGAGACTTAGTGGAGAATCATAAGTGGAGATCGGTGGTGCAGTGGAGAGTATGCAAAGGAAGCAAAAAGCATAAAAGGAAGAAGAGAAGCTAAACATGAGTGGGTGTTGTGTGCAGGAAGAAAAAGAGCAGAGCATAGAAGATGAATGATGTAGAAGTATAACATGGTATAGAAGTTGAAGAAGGCAGAGGACTCATGGATCAGTAATAGACCATATCAGAGACAGATCAAGTAAGTAAAGTTTTGTAATATTCAATCAGGGTGGTAGGGTGGTGCTAGGGAGGATTGCAGTCCTCTAAATTCTAGTTGGTGCTAGAAGATATTCTGGGAGTTGGTGCTTCTTTCTAGTTGGTGCTAGAGAAATCTGAGAGTTGGTGCTCTCTACAAGTTGTAGCTTGCTATCAGAGGTTGTAGCCTCATATTTGAGTTGGAGCTCAAATACTTTGATGTACATGAAAGTTGGAGCTTGATTGACATCCTAATAAGAAGATGTTTTCTCTCTTTATGGGTTTCCTCATGAGAAATATGTGTCTCTGTGTATTCTGTGTGATGGATCAAATATTTTTTATCTATGCATGTTAATTTATCAATAACACATTAAATAATAAAGTAGAAAGATTTAGAAAAGAACAATTTTTTTTAATCCTATATTATAACTGAGTCACCCCCCCCTCTCAGTTATATTTCCAACAACCCCTTCCAAAATGCAGGAGATCATCATTAAAATAAACACATAGGGTTTACCATTCAATGATGAAATTTTACCCAAAAAGAAAATGCAGAGTTGATTCTTCAAGGAAATGTAGAGGTAATCAATCAAAGAAATGCATGGATAATCTTCCAAGGAAACACAAACGTTTTCAGAGTTTAAGAAATCAAAATGCAAAGGTACTCGTTCAAAAGAAGGCACAAAGACTAATCGTTCAACCATGAATCAATCAAACACATAGTTTAATCATAAGGTAAAAACACAGAGATAAGTAAGGGATATACAATTGGGCAAGCATTTATCCTTCACTCATCATCCATGCACAAAAAAATAGGGCATTTGAATCTATAGATCTTTAAACACCAAAGTTATGACCATCGATTCAGCTTCTGGCCGACTGCTCAGGAACAAATTGATGACTAAAGGGATAAGGAATGGAAGATAAAAACACAATCTCTTCATAATAATCAATAAAACCCACACAGAGAAGTCATTGCAATCAGAAGTTGAGTTCGCCATGAAAAATCAATTCTGAATACAACAACCAAGGGGATTACAAATACCATACGAAAGAAGGTACAAGACAGGTCATGGCAATTAAATATTCAACCAATCACATAGTAATAACACGTGTAAATTAAATTTCATTGCAACTAACCACTTAAAAATGTGCACCTTAGCCAAACGTGAATGCTCTGTAGTTTTTGTCCCACATGCGCTCTGTCTAGCTCCCGCTTGCCGATCGATGTGACCTCACCGGTACCTCCCAACCAAAACTAGGGGTACTCTTCTTCTCCCTGAGTCCCCTGAGCCGTAAAGGGGCCACACACACAATAACAAAGAACAACTAGCTCCCAACTCACCTTGCAAGGTCAAACTACCACTCATCACCTGAGTTGGGTATCCCAACTCTCACAAGATAAGTTCAGTCAAGAAAAACATTCAGCAGCATAACGTTACACATAAAGATTAGATCCATACTCCTCCTCCTCCATCCTTTTTATAGATTTTTTTAAGTAATTAGTTTCCCAAATTCTCATTAAATTCTTTTTTCAGTTAATTAAATTCGAAAAACCTCCCCCGTACACATGTCACCCATCCCCTAGTTGCACCAGAAAATTAATTTTATTAATTATTTAATTATTCCTATTTCCCTCACCCACCTAAAAGCATTCATAAAAACGCTCCTAGGTGTCCCAATATTCTCTTACAAATCTTAAATGAATTACACCTTACTTAATTCCTATTTGAGTTCCTAAATAGCAAGTTCCCAAGGCAAGATTCCTTACTAAGTTAGACATTCAACTTTTTCTTTATGTTTCACCTTTTCTTTAGGTTTCCCCTTTTTTCTTTAAGTTTCCCTCTTTTTCCTTTTTAACTAAAAATCAAATTAGCAAGTTTAGATCAAACAACCATATACCCTTTTTCTTCTTTAATTAAAAATTAATTTAGCAAGTGTAGATGAAGAAACCATTTACCCTCTTCTCTCTTTTTTATTTTTTTTATTTACTAAAATTAAATTAGCAAAACAAATGGATAAAAACAACCATTTCCCTTTTTAAAATTTTAAACCCCCATTATAATTTTTACTTTAATAAATAAATTTGAATTTCTTACCCCC
>JASDQU010242302.1:87363-98828 GCA_032191745.1 Picea mariana
GTAGCTTGCTATCACAGGTTTCAGCCTCATATTTGAGTTGGAGCTCAAAGACTATGATGTACATGAAACTTGGAGCTTGATTGACATCCTAAGAAGAAGAGGTTTTCTCCCTTTATGGGTTTCGTCATGAGACATCCGTGTCTCTGTGTATTCTGCGTGATGGATCAAATATTGCTTATCTATGCATGTTAAGTTATTAGTAACACATTAAATAATAATGTAGAAATATTCAAAAAAGAAAAAAAAGTTTTAAGATTATATTATAACTGATTCATCCCCTCCTAGTTATATTTCCAACAATTGGTATCAGAGCGGGTTCCTTTTATTTAGAGGTAGATCAGTAAGCTTAAACATGATAATTCATGAAGGAAATTCAACCAATAAGGCCCCCCTTTTCAATGGAACAAACTTTTCCTTCTTGAAAGTTAGGATGAGAACCTACATGATGGATTTAGGTGTAGATGTTTGGGATGTGGTAGAGACTGGTTATGTAAAGCCAATTATACTAGATAATAAGGATGATAAGCTAGAATTCAACTTCAACGCTAAACCTATGAATGCTATTATGAGTGGGCTTGCAGAAGTAGAGTTTGTCAAATTCATGCATTGTGATTCAACAAAATTTATGTGGGACAAGCTGATAAGTATTTATGAAGGTGATGAAAAAGTGAAAGATGCAAAACTTCAGACTCACATACTGAAGTTTGAGCGGTTAAATATGGATGAAGATGAAACTATTAGTAAGTACTTCATACGTATATAAGAACTTGTCAACACTATTAAAGGCCCAGGTGAAACGATAACTGATTCTTTTCTAATCCAAAAAATATTAAGATCTCTTCCTGATAGATTTAACTCAAAGGTCTCAGCTATAGAGGAAATAGCTAATCTCAAAATGTTGACTCTAGATCAACTTCTTGGAACTCCAACTACTTATGAAATGAGAATCACCAAAGATAAATCCACTACAAGAGAGAAATCTTTTAAATTAGAGAAAAACATAGACTCTGATATAGATGAGATTGAAGCAAATTTTGTGGGAAGACTGAAGAAAGGATCAAGAAAATACAAAGGTAAACTACCCTTAAATTGTTTCAAGTGTGTTAAGATAGGTCATTTTTCATCTAAGTGTCCTCACAAAAGATAGGATCAGTCATATGATGATGAAGAGAAGCACAAACAAATAAATGTCTATAAAGAGAATAATTTTAAGAAGAAAAGCCTTTGTGTAAACAATGGTGATGATCCCTTAGATGATGAAAGCAATGACTCTTCTATTGAAGATAAAATAAATGATATCATGCTAATAGCTTTAGAATATCTAAACATTGGAGATACAGGAATTGAGTTCACAGACTGTGAAGTAGAAGTATATCTTAAAGGAGAACTTGTCAGTTCCATGGAAGAGATTGATAGACTCAGAGAAAAGAAAAGAAAACAAAAACATTTACTATTCAGGTATGAGAAAACATGCAAGGAACCATCTGAAGAAATTAATATGTTGAAGGTTAATTGAGAAGAAGCTAAGAAGATTTAAGACATCCTCAAACATCAATTGAAGGAATCTGAAACAAAAGGTGAAAAATTGGAAGTTGAAGTAGTGATTGTTAGAAAATATCTAGAGGAATGTTAGGCCTTATATCATCATAATCTGACAAGTATTAAAGCCTCAGAAGGATTAGCCTCCATTATGAATCAACAAAGGTATTAAATTTGAAAAATGGTTTGGGTTATGAAGAGAGATCAAGTAGTGGTCAGCGAAGCAACAAAGAATCCATAAAGTTTGTCAAATCTACAACTACTGACAACAACAAAGCTGTAGAAACAAAGGAAGAGAATTAGCCACCAAGGAGGAGTGAAGGAAAATCTACCAAAATTGCATATGAAGAACAAAGAGATAATACACTCTCTACTCAAGAAAACCATCAACATGAAAGAAAACGACCTACCTAAAGAACACCGCCATTTTCCAGGTACAAAGAGTTTTTCTATGGATATTGTTTTTTTTTGCTCTAACTTTGGCCACAAAGCTGAAAATTGTTCTCTAAGATTTAGACATGAGCAATCAAGACAACCAAGGAATACATGCCTGTCTCAACAAATAATGAGACAACCAAGTTACAAACAACCACATACTACAAATCATGTGATGGTTGGGAAAAAGTTGCATACTAAGCATAACAATCGTTATGATCCTTTGTTCAATGAACCTGAATGTTACATCTTCTATAATTATGGATATAAAGATGCATACTGTTTCTTAAAGAACTATAGGCCAAATTCAAATCACAGTGCTGAAAACCTCAAGGTTTGGAAGAAGAATGAAAATAACAATTGTGGATTGGTGTTGTCAGCTCAAAGACAAAAAGACTCATTGTATATTGACAACGGATGCTCTATTCATATGACATGTGACAAAGGTAAGTTCCTATCACTTAAGGAAAATAAATCAGGAAGTGTGACCTTTGGAAATGATGCTCCAGGAAAGATTAGAGGTAAAGGTCTAGTAAGCTTAAGTAATGGAAGAAGCAAAGCTCAAGATGTGTTATTTGTTGATGGTTTAAAGCATAATATTCTTAGTGTCAATCAGATATGTGAAAGAGAATGTGAAGTCACTTTCATTGCCAAGAATTGTAAAATAAAGAGAGTAAACATGGGAGAGTTTCTTGCAAAAGGGGTTAGAACTGAAAACAATGTATATGTTCTGAAGGAAGATAAGGAGAAATGTCATTTAAGAAAAAATTATGAAAGTTGGTTATAGCACAGAAGGCCTGGACACTTGAATTTTGATCCTAATGTCAAACTGAATAATGAAGGTGTTGTGCAAGACCTTCCAAAAATTATCTAAGCCTAATAACTCTATATGTGAGTCCTGTCAAATGGGGAAGATGACTCGTGCTCAATTCAAATCAAAGAGTTTCAAATATTCAGAGAAACCGCTTCAACTTTTTCATATGGATTTGTGTGGACCATCATGAAAAGAAGGAACTGGAGGAGAACGTTACTTTATGTTGGTCATTGATGACTTCTCCAGATGTACGTGGGTTTCCTTTCTGAGAGAAAAATATGATGCGTTCGATAAGTTAAAAACATTTAAGGCATTTGCTAAGAATCAGACAAGAAGAAAGTTAAAGACAATTCACTGAGACAGAGGAGGAGAATTTATTTTAAGAGATTTCAAATAATTCCATGATAGACATGGAATTAAAAAAGAATATATTATTCCAGGTACTCCTCAACAAAATGGAGTTGTAGAATGCCAAAATAGATTAGTTCAATAGATGGCAAGGGCTATGATGAATGAAAGGGAAATTTCACAAAATTTATGGGTGGAGGTTGTTCACACAGCCGTTCATATTATGAACAAAGAACATCTAAGGCCAAACAATGGTAAAACTCCACATGAGCTGTGGTTTGGTTGACCTACATCCATCAAGAACTTCAAATTATTTGGAAGTAAATGCTACATCAAAAATAATTATGATCATTTGGGAAAATTTGATAATAGAGATGATGAAGGTATCTTCTTAGGATATGCAATGAACAGTAAAGGATATAAATGCTTTAACAAAAGAATGCATAAATTAGTAGACTGTATTGATGTTCGAATTAATGAAGAAGACCCTGTAAAAGATCAACAAAGAATCAGCACTAAGACATATGAAAAAGATGATGAGAATAATGAAAATGAAGAACAACAAATCCTAGAGTCACAAAAAGATGATGAATCAGGTGGAGAAGAGACACCTAGACAAGAAGAGTCAGAACAACAATCAACATCAAATCCTTCCTCCATAATTACTCAAAAGAATCGCCCTGAAAGTCAAATAATTGGTGAGAAATAAAAAGGTGTAAAAACGAGGAGGAGGATCATCAAAGATACCGATAAATCACGTATAGCCTTCATATACATGGTGGAACCCAAGAACTTCAATGAAGCCAGTGAATATGTAAATTTGTTAAAATCAATGAATGAGGAACTGGACCATATTGAAAATAATGACACTTGGGAACTCGTTCCTAGGCCATCAAATAAAAATGTAATAGGATCCAAATGAGTCTACAAAAATAAGATGAATGAGTAAGGAAATATTGTAAGAAATAAGGCTAGATTGGTCTGCAAAGGATATGCTCAAATAGAAGGACTGGACTTTGATGAAACATTTGTGCCTATAGCAAGATTATAAGCTATTAGAATGGTTCTTTCCTATGCTTTTCATAAACATTTAAAAGTCTATCAAATGGATGTCAAGTGATATTTTCTAAATGGATATCTAAAAGAAGAAGTCTATATGGAACAACTAGAGGGTTTCGAACTATCAGATAACCCAAATTTGTCTGCAAGATGAAGAAAGCCTTATATGGATTGAAACAAGCTCCTTGTGCCTGGTATTATAGAATGGGTAAGTATCTTCAAGAAAAAAGGGTTCAACAGAGGAAAAATTGAGAACAATTTATATATCAAAATAGAGGGCAATGATTTTCTCATTGTGCTGGTCTATGTAGATGACATCATCTTCGGAAGCAATAATGCTTCGTCGGTACAATGGTTTTCCTCTACCATGCAGTCTGAATTTGAAATGTCTATGATATGGGAACTATCATTTTTTCTTGGTTTGCAAATTACTCAGAGGTATGAAGGATTATTTCTTTCTCAGGGGAAATATCTAAGAGAAATGTTGAAAAGGTTTCAAATGAAGTATTCTACACCTGTGAGCACACCTATGGTCATTGGATGCAAGTTAAGAAAGGATGATGACTCACCTGATGTTGATTAGAGTTCCTATAGGTCTATGATAGGAAACCTATTGTACATCACAACATCCTGTCTAGACATAATGCATGTTGTTTGAATGGTAGTAAGGTATCAGGATGCACCTAAACATAGTCATTTGTTAGCTGTCAAAAGTATATTCCGTTACTTGAAAGGAACAATGAACTATGGCCTATGGTATCCTAGGAATTAGAATTTTCAAATGTCATTCTATTTAGTTGCATCCTGATACCTAAACAAATGACAAAAATATCTATCTTTCAGGATAGGATAAGATATAAAATCATCATCGTAGAAAGATCGATCCTTCGATCTAAGAACATGATCGACGAACAACATTTAGTTCGGGTCAAAAAGTTGCGAGGAGGTTATTGTTTGGGGATTATCACTTCAGAAGAATTGGCGACTTGAAAATTTATAATACCCGAAGTCTCGAAGTGAATGAGGATCCACATCAGCAAGACTATGTCAGCAAGGAAATGTGTGTTATCGGACTAATCGGTAGTTTGGACACTAACAGATCTCCCTAGATCGATCTGGATCTAAAACAAAACATGACAGGACATGACTCTTTCCCTAAGTTATGACCATTGAATTAGCTAGTAATGAGGAAGAAATGACATACCCTTGTATCGCTTTCTTAAGTCTCTGTTGCTCCCACTTTGCTCCAGTGCTCTCATGAGGTCAAGACCAAGACAACACAAACCAAACAAAGTGAAGATAGCAAAACGTATTCAATGTCAACCTATGCATATGATCAAGGAATTACACAATAAAGTAAGAGTGACTTTATGGGAAAGGGACATGTCGCTGTATCATATTAATTGAAAGTAGAAGATACAACCTGATCGCCTTGATGTCGCAAGCTTCCTTTTGGTGACTCTTGGTTCCAACACACACACTCGCTCTGTACTTGCATGAAGAAGATCCAATTCCTCTTGATAGACCTAATAGAGTCTCCAAGCTTCTATTCAAGCTGAGTTCTTCACACAATTCCTTCACCAATTCTTCAATTAATCTTGCTTGACATTTTCCATGAGAATCCTTTCAATATATAGGAGATGGTGAGATGGTTACATGGATGAGAAGGATCCCACCAAATCAGGGAAACCAGTAAAATGAAAACCATATGAATGCCAACCCATTTTCTAGAAGATTCCCTTCTAGAATCCTCAAGACTTCTTCTCTTTTCCAAGTTCAAAAACAAGTTTCCACCCTATGTATAGAGCAACCTACGAGAAGTTTGCACCCTAGATGAAGGTGGCCTGCGAGAATGGGTCATTCTCGCACCCTAGGCCATATGTAGCCTGCGAACTCACTTTGAAAATATGTTTTCTGGAAGGAGATAAATGCCACTTTTCTCAAGAGAATGTTCTTGTTGGGAGCTTGAGTACACTATTGTCAATACATCACCAAGATGACAAAAATCATGTGTAACAGAATGCCCCCCAAAGTATGAGGCTGGAATCAGTGACAGTCGAAATACTTTGTAAACTGTGTGTGTGTTTCGTAAGCCAGGAGCGCACCTAATCGGAAACCTACAAACAACCAAGCATCTGTAGAATATCATACTAGTTCTGAGGTAGGCATTCCCATATTCAGATCACAGATAGATGACATCATATAAATAGGTCATGGCCACCAATCATACACCGTGGATCCATGTTGTCAAAACATTGCATAGCCACCAAGAATACACTGTGGATCCATGCAAGAAGATTCAAATTAAGATGACATAGCCATGAGACATACAAAGTGGATCTATGTGTCAGCAAATTATACATAGTCTATCGCAACCTAGATCAAAGAGATGAGATCTAGGGTCTTCAATCCCATCAGCTGAAAGTACGAATCTAACCATGTGATTACCATTCATTGACGAAACTGTTAACAAGTGCAAGGGAAAATCACCATTAATGTCAATGACTCCCAAGGTACACTAGTACAATCCACCGAATGTGAATAAATGAGTTGAGGTCGAACATCTGACGAAATCTCCCAATCAAGGGTCAATGACAAAAACCCACTGTCAAAAGTGAGGAAACCTGCCATTGAGGCATGCAACTTCCCAGGTACCAAAGAATTTCTAAGTCTTGTTTCTGGATAATGAGCTGGAGTTGACGAAACAAAAAAACTCGTCACAGGAGGGCCTTGATCTATCCCCCATCAATGATGTGAAATGAGTAACAGATTTTGAAGGTGAAACAAAGTATGATGTAAGTTGAACTGGAAATAGGGAAGACCGACATAGAGAGAATGGACAACTGCAGATGGCCGACTGAATAGAGGTTTCAGATGAACTTCTCTTGAACATATGAATGACACGACCAATGATTTGGTAGCATTGACTCAGAGACGACGCAGGATATGACCTTGTAGCAAATCGAATGAGAGACAAATGGATTTCCCAAACTAACTTCAGATAATGAATATGGGGGTGTCATGTTCAAGAGAGACACTTACTACCAATAATATGAAACAAAAACATATCCCTTTCCCAAATTTTCCCCCACCATTTCTAGCGAGTACCTCTTTATTTTTACACAAGCTTGAGGAGGATAACATATGCCTGTTGATGTAAGCTCATCCTTCGGATGTTTCCTTCAGAGTATGTTTAACGAACCTTAGAAAGGAGTGGTTTGGTCCCATTACGGGTCTTTCGATGCTTGTTTAACGAGTCCAAAGATAGAAAACTCGAAGGTTTTTCATGATTATAGAGTCTGAAAAAACACTTAAAAGAGAACTCTCTCAGTTCCTTTTTCGTAAAATAGTCTGATGAGACTAAAAAAGAGATAAATTATCGCCCAACAGACGTTTTCTTCAAATACTTTAATGAGCGTGAAAATAGAAAGATCGCTCGGTAATGTTTTCATGTTTAGAGAGTCTGAAAAGAGTTTAAAGAGGACTCCAGGGGGTTCCTTTTTTGTATAACCTTGTTGAGCCCGAAAAAGTGATAAAAGTGTGCTCAATCACGTTCTCATGTATTTTCAAGCATGAGAATAGACAAGGACCAAGCTCGAGGTTTTGTGCAAAAAACCATAAAAAACAATTCAAACATGTGATGAAAAAGTGAAAAAATCCATATCCCCGTGTATGGATGTCAAAGTCGTCATGTCTGTAAAAAGTCACACTCATAGGGGTATTAGGCATTAGGTTTGATAAATAAAACAATTATAAAAACCAACCAAAATGGTAAAAAGGTAAATATAAGAGGGTAAAAGTTCTTTTTACCATAGTCATTGTAACTTTGCCAAGATTTTAGCCCAAAACCCCTCTTTTACCCTTGAATTTCGGTGCTCGATTGTGGAAGGTATGAACAACCATTTGGTGAACCGCTCTGGCAGTGAAGTAAGCCCCTTGTCTTCTATATTTTCATGGTTCAATTTTTCATTTTCATTGGTAAATTTCAAGTTTTTGAGCTTGTTTTAGGGCTCAAATTTGTGCTCAGGCATTCTCGTAGGCTAGCCACACGAGACCTGCGAGAATGCAGGCACCGTTGCCACTTTGTGAGACTGTGGTCTCCTGAAATTCTTTCGGATCCTGGGTATGAGGGCCCAAGTCAGGATATTGGAGTACCTCGTTCATAGGTGGGACGTGAACCAACAAGTATTCCACGTAGGGGTCCACACATTGTCCTTGGATATCGAGGACGTTTATTTCTTGACAGGAATGTCATGACATGGATACCACGCTATCTTGACTGGAAGCCGAGGTGGTGGGCTGCCTATGAGTGAATACTGCCATTTGTACTATGTTCCAGAGGCAGAAAGAAGCAAAGGAAAAGTGGCCATTTGGGGTGTGCAGGATTTGACCCTTCGCACTATTTTGTTCACGATTACTCGTATGACTGGGAGCGCTGCTCCACACATGACTCTTTAGAGCTACTTTTAGTACGCCATAGAGTGTACTGAGCCTCATTTCTTTAACTGGGTAGACACAGTCCTTCGTAGCGTGAAGAGGCAGTTGACTAAATGCAAGAGAGGTGACCTGAAGCAATTCAGGTACGAGTCATTGTTGGTGTCCTTCTTTCTTGAGAGGGTTCCCTTCCTGAGGTTGCAGGTTGAGTGGGGTTTACCATCTACAGAGGATCTGAGGATGCTGAGTTGGTGTAACCTCATGGCCCGATATGTAGCTGGACCAATCATTAAATACAATGATTCCTTCTTTGACTAGTTGCGACCAAAGATGTTGATGGTCGATGATTATGCCTATGCTGGGTTGGACTTCTTAGGGGATCTGGACTTGGCCTTTCCTAAGGGCACTCAGTGGGAGGATTTCGGTAAGAAGTACACTTTTTTACTTTTTAAATGTTTTTGTGAATTTTATCATATGCAAATGTTTTTATGTTCGTCCAAGGTCTAATTACAAAAATTCTTTTTTGATGACACAGACATGGGGCCTTATCGACCTCCGAGTACTTTTCCTATTCAATGATGAGGAGAGGTGGCTCCAGTGCCACGATGGGATGCTGAAGATTATGAGGCAGTGGAACAAAACTTAGAGGGTTTGACTGCAGACATTCCAAACATGCCTCTTGGAGAGGTCCCGCGACGTTATCAGCGTCATACAGTGGGGGTGTCAGAGTCTATTGGCCGAATGCTTCGTAGGGTTGCCTGGGAAGTCATGTGTTACCATGAATGTCATTCATGACGTCACTTTGTACAAGCTATGAGCTTCAGATTTTGAAATTTTGGTCCTTGGACAAAACTTTTTTGTAAAGAACTTTTTGATCCTTATATATACATACGGCTTCTACCGGCTTATCTTGTGTTGTGTGATACTTTTGATGGGATTGATTTATAAATGACCCAAATGTATGTCTAATACATAGTTAGCTAATGCATCAGTTAATGTATTTAGATATCTAGGAATATACTGATATTCAATATAATCAAAATACCATTCTAAGAGGTGAATTCGAAAATATACCCTTAACAAAGTAGGACTTTGAATAGCATAGACATTACTTAACTGTAGTACTACGAGCTACGAATCGAGTCACACAACCAAGTGACAGATACCGAGTGAGATAGCATCAATCAACAATTTGATAATGACGCTATACTCTGCAATATTGTTAGTTGCACGACTGAGGCACACACCTCGTAGAGTGATAAGTTCATTTGTAGGGGCATACATTGCCCACGTAGCAGAAGCAAGGTTTTGAGTACTACGACTAGCGCCATCAGTGAAACCAATGTGGGGTGGTGAAGACTCCAACATCTGGAAATCAAACACAATGTCACATAAGGGTAGAGACCAGATAACGAAAAAAACATACTACAGTAACACACAAGAAGTATGATACAATAAAATACAAGTACTCGTGCATAGGTGATCTTATGCGTAGTACTTCTTTAAGTACAACCCATTTCTGGGTTCACTCAAAGGGATACTATCATAATCTACTAACTCATAAGCTCCTTTCTCCAAAACTCGTCTGACGATATAAGGACCTTGCCACATGGCTTCGAATTTTCCAGCCGCTAGCATATCTCGATCTTGTTCGTAGAGGAGAATCAGATCTCTTTCGGAGAAAACATGAGGCTTGACATGTTTGTCGTATTGGGCCTTGACACATTTCTTCTGGGCTTCTATGACTAGGGTAGCATCGTGTCAAGTTTCGTCTAATCGCATGCGATACAATAGACGTTCTTCCTTGACAAAAGTGTTTGGTAGGAGTTCGACGACTAGTTTTAAGGAGGGTATCTCACATTCAATTGGGAGGATGGCTTCCAGACCATAGACTAACCGGAAAGGTGTAAACCCAGTAGTAGACTTAATGGATATCTAGTAATCCTACAATGCCAAAAACAACATTGTGTGCCAACTTGTTTTGTGAATCCCTATCATTCCTCAAAGCATGGTTATGAGAACTTTATTAATCGCTTCGACTTGGCCGTTGGCTTGTGGGTAATAGGGCGTTGAGTTTTCATGGTGAAGACCCAAATTTTGAGTGAGTTTGGACATCATGAAGTGTCTAAAGTGGTTATCGTGATCGGTGACGATAGCCTGAGGAACACCAAAACGAGCTATGATGTGATTGAAAATGAATGATGCTGCAGTCTTTCCACTATTGTCAAATGTCGGCATCGCCTCGGCCCATTTTGTAAAATAATCTATGGCTACAATAATGTATCCATGCCCCCTGGCCGAGTGGGGGTGACATGTCATGAAATCGATGCCCCATTTTGCAAAGGGACCAATGGAGACCACAGGGTGAAGAGGAGCGGGACGTGACCGTATCTTATGATTATAGGTCTGGCAAGCGTGACATTTTTGGACGACGATTATGCAATCGTTAAATAAAGAAGGCCAAAAATGCCCTACTTGTAAGATCTTTTGGGAAGTAGCATACCCAGAAATATGACCACCACAGGCTCCAGAATGGTAGTCGTTTAAGGCTTTCTCGGCTTCGTCGAATGTGAGGTAGTGTCGAAAAACTGAGTCAATCCCACGATGATAAATAGTATCCCTGAGGATAATATATTGATGGGAATGGTAGCGTATTCGATGCCGGTCAGTACTAGAAAAATTGGGCTGGAAAGTTTGGGTTTGGAGATATATGATGATATCACCATACCAAATATCATCGGAACGAATTAGGAAAAGGGATTCATCAGGTAATGAATCGGCTGCTACATTTTCTGTTTCAGAGTAGAGAAGGTCGCATATCAACTCGACAAACACT
>JASDQU010242303.1:845-13904 GCA_032191745.1 Picea mariana
CCCCTTCAAGAGGCTACACAACCCCTCTTACCTTCCTCCTCTCTCCCCGCATCCCTTGTCCCCCTCCCGACTACTGTTATTGTTGTAAAAATTTCAGTCTCTGCCCATTTCCTGCCCCCACTGCCCTCTTCTTCTCCGACTGTTCCCCCTAGCCCTCCTCCTTCCTTCCCGGAGCCGGATCCTGCCTTTTCAGTCCTTCCAGGATACCATCAGACCAAGCAAGATGATGTTTCATTCTTTGAGGAGCTTAATACTTCGTCACCTTCCACCTTTCTCCCCGTTAATATAGTGCAGCTACCGGTGTATCGAGGTAAAGACCTTCTCTTGCCTGTTCCTGAGGCTGGCACTTCCTCCTCCTTTCCTTTGGACAAGGACGCCAAGTCTTATGCCTGGTCGAGAGGAATCGGCTCAGAACTCTCCCCTCTCCAGACCAGAAGCTCTAGAAAGAAAAAGGAGATTTTGAGCTCGTAGCAAATTGATTCAGTTCCTTCTACACTCGACAGTAAGGCCCTTAGAGCACTGAAAGCCTTGGCACGATCCAAGTAATGTTAGTGATTTCTTTAAACATCCGAGGGATTGGAGGAATTCTCAAGGCTGCTTCCTTCAGAAGATTATTAGAGTGTTCAAAGCCTGATGTCTTATTTCTTCAAGAAACCCTCTCGGCAGATCATAAAGCCAGAGATTTTGTGCATCAGTTCCGTCCTTCGTGGGCCTCAATAGCTGTCAATTTCATTGGATCTTCCGGGGTTCTACTGGTGGCTTGGGATCCCAGCCTTTATAACTTGAGACCCTACCTTTCTAGTGGGGGAATCTTGATCCTTTTCCGATGTTTAGCTTCAAAGCAGGAAGTTGCTTTACTCAATATCTATGGGCCCTGTGCTGATAAATAGAGATTCTGGTCAAATCTTGATAATATTGGCCTTCTCTCCATTCCAAATCTCATTATTGGTGGAGATCTTAATTTAATTCTTTCGGAAGACGAAAATTTGGGTGGATCCTTCTTGCCGGGTCCTTCCGAAGCTTTCTTTAAAGCTCTCCTCACATCAAACAACCTGATTGATGTTCTATCGAGTCGACTGACTCCCACTTGGAGAAATGGGTGGTCTGGACCTGTCATGATTGCCAGAAGACTTGACCGTTTCCTACTTGTTTAAAGTATCTTGTCTTCATTGGGCTTTCCTTCCTCATGGGTTGAGTTCCCTTTTGTGTCTGACCACACACCAGTCCTCCTTCAGTTACGACTTCCATCGTTTCACCCTTCACCTCCTTTTAAGTTTAATCATCATTGGCTCTCATCCAATGCCTACTCCGTTTTAGTTAATATGGTTTGGAGGGATCCTTGTTTCCAAACTGAAGCAAACCCTCAACGGCGCCTAATATGGAAACTAAAAGTTCTCAAATCCAAAACGAGAGCTTGGTTCCATGATCTAAAAGTCATGCAAAAGTCAAGTTTAATTAATCTGGAATCGAAAATTTCGCAGCTTATTCACTCTTCGTCCATTGCTGCTTTGACTATGGAGGAGTCGGCCACACTGAAGCAACTTGAATCAAACAGAGCCTCCCTTCTTCTTTCGGAGGAGAACAGATGGAGATTGCGCAGACGAGCGACTTGGTTAAAAAGTGGTGACACAAACTCTAGATTTTTTCATAAAGTTGCCAGTTTCAATAGAGATAAGAAGTTTATTTGGTCGATTAAAGGTAGTGGTGATGAATTACTAAGTGGTCAGAGAGCTCTCCAGGACGAGGCTGTTTTGTACTTCAGTCACTTATATAAAAAATCCTCCAATCTCGATCTCTGGGGGATGGTGTCTACGGCCAGCCTTTTTCCCAGTTTCGTTTCTGCTGTTGAGGCCGTCGATCTCTACAAACCAGTATCTCTGTCCGAGTTAAAACATATTCTATTTCACTTCAATTCGGAGAGGAGCCCTGGTCCTGATGGCTGGTCGACATAATTCTTTTGTTTCTTTTTTGACCTTGTTGGGCTAGATCTTCTCCAGATGGTGGAAGACTCCCATATCTCTGGTAAGATCGTTGGTAGCCTTAATTCTACCTTTCTAGTCTTGATTCCGAAAGAAAGCAACCCGCTCTCCTTCAGTGACTACCACCCGATCTCCCTCTGCAACCTCATTTACAAGTTAATTTCCAAGGTTATTTCAAATCAGATCAAGCCTTTTCTCAAAAGGAGAGTCTCAGTTGAGCAGTTGAGTTTCTTGTGGGGCAGAAGAATTCAGGATGCGATTGGAGCTGCCCATGAATGCATCCACAACATCAAGAAGAAAAACTTAAAGGCTCTGGTGATGAAACTTGACCTCAAGCAAGCCTTCGATTGTATCGATTGGGATTTCTTGAGATTAATTCTTCACTCAGCTGGTTTTGGTGATTTGTTCATTAATTGGATTATGTCTTGTGTTACCAGCTCAAATTTCACAGTGTTGATCAATGGTGAGGCTTCCAATTTCTTCAAAAGCGAGAGGGGGCTCCACTAGGGATGCCCACTCTCTCCCTACCTCTTTATCTTGATAATGGAAGGTCTCAGCCTTCTTCTCTCTAAAAATTTCACCGACCATCACATCTCTGGCATAAAGGTCTCAAAATTTATTAAAATGGTACATCCCTTGTTTGTTGATGATGTTCTTCTCATGTCGAAAGAAGATTTATCAGAGTGGTTGGTAATCCAAGAGGTGCTTCAGCTTTTCTGTTCCGTCTCAGGCTTATCCATCAACTTCTCAAAATCCTCCGTCCACTACTGGGGCATTTCGGAGGCTGAACTTTTCATTCTCAAGGACTCCGTCCCCTTCACCTTTGTAAACCTGAGTGAAGCCTTCAAGTATCTCGGGTTTCAGTTGAAATTGGGAGACTCCTCTCCGGCAGATTAGAGATGGCTGGTGGCTCTATTTGAGAGAAGGATTAATTTTTGGTGTAACAAATGGCTATCCCTGGGTGGTCGTTACATCTTGGTCAAGTCAGTTCTAGAAAGTCTTCCTGTTTTCTGGATGTCCCTGGAAAAAATTCCAAACAAGATCATTATAATTTTACGGAGATACATTTTCAACTTTCTGTGGAATAGCCATCCTGGTCACTTTCACTTTCGTCTGTGCAATTGGGCTGCTCTGTCCAAACCTCGAAGAAATGGGGGCTGGGGGCTCATGAACTTGTCCACTTTCAACATGGCCCTCCTGGCGAATTCATTATGGAGAGCTGTCACAATTGATAGTATATGGCACTGTATTATTGTTGACAAATATTTGGGCTCCCTGTCCCTTTTCAATTGGATCCGTAAGCCTTCTTTTCAGCTGAGGAATGTTTCTCCTTTCTGGAAGGGCTTGGTATCTTCCATTCCAATGATACTCCACTGGCTCGTGTGGAAACCTGGAGGGGGAACTGATATTTGCATAGGCAGTGACAAAATTCTTGGTTTGGGAGACCGATCGCTCCTCTCCACCGAGCTGAGGTCGCAGCTCTGGATTCGTAATTTTATTCACCTTGCTCAGGTAAAATTACAGCCAAGCTGCCGCACTCTCCCCGACAGATGGCTAGACAATGGTGAGTTACACTTAAGAGATCCGTTAGCCAACGAATGGGACCTCTACATTTTTGCCCTCAAAGGCACTGGTGTCACACTTTCTTCTTGTCCTGATACTCTTATGTGGGCTGGTGGAGATGCCACGGGACACATTTCAGTAAAGAACCTTTATTCTGCTCTTATCAACCAGCTGTATTTTGATGTGGATCGCTCATGGTTTTCTCTTCTTTGGCTATGAGCGATTCCTCTTAAGCTCAAGTTATTTATTTGGCTTGCTGGAAAGGAGAAATCGCTCACTTGGGACGTGCTACGTCGGAGGGGCTGGGAGGGGCTGAGGATCTGCCTTCTATGTGACAGAGCGTCTGAGGATATTCATCATCTGCTGGTTCATTGTCCCTTCACACAGTCGGTCTGGTCTCTTGTGCTCAACCATCTCTCGCTGCACCTATCTTGGAGTGGCACCTCCCTCTCAAACAACTTCACACGGTGGATGGCACAGCCCTCTGCGCCAAAGTATCTACCGGTCCTCATTTGCTGGCAGATTTGGAATGCTCGAAACCGAGCCACTTTTGATTCCTGTCCTCCTACTTTGCATGTGGTGCTTCTCAAAGTCTTGGTATCCTTCCACTGGAAATCGTCAACTTTTAAGCCTCCTACTCTCAAAGCCTGCGATTACAATTTGATGGAAGGATACACCCTGGCATGTTTTGATGGCGCTGCCCTGTCCAGTGGCAGTTGTTGTGGGGCGGGGGTTTTTTCAAAAATCATCCGTCAAGGATTACAATGTGGTTCTTAAACTGTGGAGTAGGCACTAATAATAAGGCTGAGCTCTTGGGCTTATGGGCCTCCCTCTATCTTGCTTCCTGCTGGTCTATCAGTCACCTTCACGTCCTTGGTGACTCCTGAGTTATCATTGATTGGATTTCACAAAAGTCCAAATTCTAAACTGTCCACAATGATAGCTGGAAGGATAAAACGATGGAGTTGTCTAAATCTTTTACCGACGTCAACTTCCACCACATCCCCAGAGTTCACAATAGAGAGGCGGACGCCCTCTCGAAGAGGGCTTTAAATGAAGTGGTTGGTAGACTCTCGGTTTTCCATTGGGATAGAGGGATAGTGAGCCCTATCTCCTCTATAAATGTCTTTGAATGATGTTGGTTGTTCCCTATTCGCTGCTAGTTGGTTATTTGGGTGCTTTTCTCGCTTACTCCTCTTCTTTTGGGCTGTTCCTCCTTAGCAGATTTTTGCTTGTTTCGAACCCTCTCTGTTGGTGCGCTGTCCTTGTTTCGGTACTGCTGGCAGTTTTTCTTTGTAAAGAAATTTATACCTTATATAAATTTGAGCAATTTTATCTTGGAAAAAAAAGTGACTTCATACATTATAAATTAGATAAATATCGTAGTTCCCCAAAATGAGACTCGTGTTAAAGTCTGGTGAATCATAGGGTTTGAACCTTAAAGTAGGTTCATCTTCACGAAAACTAAAGTTTACAAATTTCCATTTCAAGGAAAGAGTACATTGATATATTTTATTCACATGGAGAATCTTCAACAAGGAAGGTAAAAGGGAATATTGGGTATATTTAAGATTTGACATTATTAAGCTTCTTTCAATAAATTATCTAAAATTTTAAAAGGGAATATTGGGTATATTTAAGATTTACACTATTAAGCTTCTTTCAATAAATTATCTAAAATTTTAAAAGGGAATATTGGGTATATTTAAGATTTGAGGTTATTAATATTCTTCCAATGTAAATCGTCATTTTAATTTATCTCCTTTGAGTATTTTTGGTTCTTTAAGTAATGTAAAATTTTGTTAACACTTTTTATTGTTTCATATATATGTATATGTAATGTAAAATTTTGTTAACACTTTTTATTGTTTCATATATATGTATATGTAGTGTTTGGAAGTGTGGTATGTAGTGTTTGGAAGTGTGGGGTAATCAACAGTGAAATATTTTTAATCCTTCATAGAATATATTACTTAAAATTTTGTTAACACTTTTTATTGTTTCATATATATGTATATGTAGTGTTTGGAAGTGTGGTATGTAGTGTTTGGAAGTGTGGGGTAATCAACAATGAAATATTTTTAATCCTTCATAGAATATATTAGTAATATATCATTTTAACTATCATGGATGGGGTGTTAGTTGTCGAGACGGTCTAAGCTCACGTGTTAGTAGTGTTGCTTGACGAGATAACTAGAGAAGGTGGTACATATATTCAAGCGCATAAGGGAGTGGTAAGTACTTCGATGGTGGTATTAAACAATGGGGATGGTGTGGTTTAGTCCGTTCTAGTTGTGCGGCATTATGAGGGTCATTAAACTGCGATATTCCCGGCTTGACGCTGGTACACAACATTAATCTTTCAGAATGTTGAATCTTTTGAAAGATGAGTGGAGGAGGACTATGTGACATCATGTTGGGATGAGGGTAGGATTGAGTTATTGGCTCATGATGGTGCACCCATGAGTGATTATATGCGAAGTGAGAGGCACCAAAAAGGTAATTGAGGTCAAAATTTTGTTGGGGTTTGATGGAGTAGTCTGGGCCAACCATTTAGAAAGTAATCAGGGTTTTGTCCTGAATTCTAGTAGGTTTGATTTTGGGGCGGGAGTAGAAATGGGTAGGGTGTTGGTGGTTCTTGACAACAGGTTTCATCGGCATCATTTGCAATTGTTTATTTTCATTTAGGTGGGGATTGTCCACAAGATGTCCAAGCATCCTAGTAGGAAGGGTTGAGCAAGGTGCACAGGGAGGAATGATAAGGAAGCATCTACGTCCTAAGGGCCTAAGACCAACACGAGGGTGGCTCGAGAGGCATGGGAGGCTAGGAATAGGTTCTAGGAGATTTCCTTGGATGAAGAAAAGAAGACAATGGTAGAGGTGGAAGAGGAGGTTCGGGCTCAGAGGATGGACATGTATGAAAGATAAATTATTGAGGAGCTTTAGGACTGGGTGGATGACCTCTTCTATTCTTGGACAAGGGAGACTAAATATTTTAAGATAGGTGATACCTATTGGATTGTAAAGGTCATGTTCGGAGAGGTTCTGTACAGGTCCAGAAGGGACCAAGCGGACCTTTTGCATGCAACTTGCATCATGGAAGGGAAGTTTGATCATTTCTGTAAATCTCAGTATGGTATCCATTTCAAGGTTTCACCTGCCAATCAAAATCTCGTGCAATAGAAAGAAGGGGAGGGCACTCCAATTCCACCAGGCTCAAAGAGCTATCCAATAGAGATGGACATGGGTAAGGTCGATGATGTTGTGCTAAACACTGAAATCATGACCAAGTCACTGAAAGCACAGCCCAAGGATGATGCACAGGGTTAACTGGTTTATCAATGTTGTTGTCAAATGGTTTCATTATTATTGTGTTTCCTGATAGTCATAGCTATAACAATAGATAGTTTATCTATCGTTATAGATTTGATAAATAGCTATAATTATTTTATGATAAGACTCTAAACAAATGTAGTAATTTTCTCTACTAAAACTAGGGATTTAGACACAAAAACTTGGAATTTTGGCTAGGGTATGAATCTGGTTTCTGTTTGGCAGATTCTCCTAGAAGTGATGTAAATTTTCTTGTATAAAATAGATAAATCTCGGTGTTTTTAGATTAAAAAAAAAAAAAACATTCTCTTTTAACTTAGTTTTTATCAAGTGACATGTTTTTCCAATGTAAACTTTCCCATAGGAACATGGAATCACATGTGACCTTTTATGAAGTTTTGGATCGATTAATCATTTTTCTAAATTCAACATATTTCTTAGCAATTTTGATGGAGATAAGAAAACTCCTATGTTCYCCTTCCCTAATATTTTTGGCAATCTTATCAACAGTGCACCTCAAATGTAAGGAAGAGTAATTCTAGGGTCATCATTTCTTGTACTTCAGTCTCTTTTCTGGCCACTTAGTGATTTTCATATTATCTCTTCAATTTTATGTTTAACATATCCATTTCTTATAAGGACCTTTTTAGGATATTCAATTTCTTGATCCAGGTCGTCCATATTAGAGATCCTTATGGCTAAGGTTTCCAATGTTCTAATTGCTCCCATCTTTTGATTCAGGTGGTGATGTCACACAGTGTGTAGTTATTTATCACTTTGCATTTTCTTTATGTATACATGGTGGGCTAGGGATCCATTTTGATTCTTTGCGGTAAGAACATATAAGAAAGGAAACCTCTTACTCTCTTCCTTTTCCACTATAAACTTAATGTGTTGAGATTGGTTATTAAGATGATTCGTGAATTCTTCAAATCTCCATGTGCAACACCTTCACTTTACTTGTAGATTTACTCACATAAACTAAAATATGTTGACTTGAGGCATATTTCCACCAAAGTCATAGTTTCTTGGTTAATACACTTCTTATGACCTCCATGACTTTGTTGATTTGAATCTTCGTGAAGAGAGACTAGAGTGCATATTTCCACTAAAGTCATAGTTTCTTGGTTCAATACACTTCTTATGACCTCCATAACTTTGTTGATTTGAATCTGCAGGAAGAGAGACTAGAGTGCATGCGTACAATTGTAGTAGTAAGTATTATTGGTTATTCTTGTTGGATTATTTTAACAAGTTCATTTGTATGTTGTGATTTGAGATGGGATGGATGAGAAACATCATCCTTATTGACCAATACTTGGAAAAGCAAGACTTAATAGTTCGTTTATCTTATTATGCCATTATATGGTTATGTAAATTGTTTGGTGGAACTATGTTATGTGAATATTCCTCCTTATTTGAAGTCACGGTTCTTATCCTAACCATAGAACCTAGCAATATAATTGATAGTACTTAGCAATGCTAAATCTTAAACATTGAAGATAAGTCCCTATGAGGAAAATAATAATTGTGTTAAGAGATGATGTCTTGCTATGCATGTGGAAGCCATGAGTTAAACTCTTGGATAAGTAAACATATTTGAATACTTTTCAAGGTTTTGAGAGTGTTTTTTGTGTTGAACTCAAGGGTTGATTCACACCATATATATAATTCTTAATATTTTATGTTGTTTCCCTTATGTACTAGTATTAATTATCTTTGTTAATGTATCAAGAATTCAATTTTGAAAAATATAATGATTTCTTGAGAAGCATAATGCATGCTAAAATTAGAAGATAGTTTGAAAGTGTATAAACTATGAAGAGAAACTCTTGGGAATGTCGTTGATGTTCTGGTAGCTGTGGGAGGTATTCCCTCCTGGACAACTTTTCTTAGAGAAGAAGAAGATTCCAAGAATTCAAAGGAAGACCATTGAATAGTTGAAGAACCCCTCAGAAAAGAATAAAGTGAAATAGAAGACCATAGAAGAGAAATCGACCCACATGAAATAATAATAAAGTGGAAATATAATTTCCAGGAATAGAAATCAGCCCATAGAAATAATAAAGTAAATTTGAAGACCCAGATTAAGAAGTCGGCCCCAGGAAGGCGCCCAAATTAGTATAAATATAAGTCTGGGTTAGTTCATTTGTACATCCACACAATTCTCCTTCTGCGGTATGCACTAGGAAGTTGCAACAATTTCTCTATTTTTGGTTTCTAGTTCTCTTGGAGAGTGAAGCCCACTTGGAGAAGGATATTCTTGGGGAATCTTGGTGATATCTCTTGTGCGCTACCTCTTGAAGAGTTGAAACTAAAGTTGTGTGGTGTTTCCCATTTGTTTCGTGCCAGTTGCAGTTGCAATTACAGTAGTGTTGGCAGCCAATTCACCTTTTTATTATCCTATAAGCTGCCTACACCTATGTCTTGCGAACATCAAGTTTTTCGTCGCATTTTTCAAATAGACGAAACTTTAATTTCTTGAGACTTTTGCACATTTGTCTTCGTTAAGTTTTCATGACTGTAAGTGTGAAAACTTCTCCTTTCGAGGTCACATTTTGATCACTATCTGAACTGTCATGATCTTCTTATCGATGTGCCTACTGCACTTACCTTTTGTTTATCGTTATGTGGCTAGAAGGATTTTCAAACTATGCTCATTGGACATTTTTATGTTGATTTCATAACTTGATTTTATTGAGTTTGTAAGGCATTGAGCATTTGGATTTACACTTTTTATGACTTGCCTGATCTTTGATTCTGCATAAGGGTTATAATTAAAATTATTATATATATATGATATAATCCTTATGTTAGTCTTTTCATGACTTATTGGCTTGTCAACTATATGAATATCATTTTGGCCCCTTGGTTGAAATTTTGATTATATGAATTAATACATTGGCGCATAATGATTTTGGTGTTGATTTATAAGTCGAATGCTTTGAACACTATGGCATAGTGCTGGCGCATATTGGTATGCACATTGGATTTCATTGGTTTTATACATGGCTTACTGGTTGAACTATTATTATGGGTAGAACAGCTATGTAAACTGGTGGTTGTACTTTTATAATAACTCTTATGCATGGCAGAAGTAAGCTCTACCACCCTCGCACACTTTGCATTAATGCCTATCTCCTTTCAGAGTTACCTCTGCTGATTTTTGGGAAAAACTCTGAGCCTACTCTGTTCAAACCCTTGTCCCTTAGCCCGACTCACTGTGTGTTATCTCCTGGCTCCCGAAGGGCGAATTGAACCCCCATGGTGTTCAGAGTCGGTTGTGGTTTCATTTTGCCAGAGAAGACTGCCCCGTAATTGCCCCAGAGTCACGTTTTTGCATGAGCGATTTTGGGCAAACGAATTTGAATTAGCTCAAACCGTTGAAAACCCAGAACCGTTTTTAGCCCCTTTACCTTCATCTTGGGCGGTTTCTTCAGAAAGTGAGCTACTACAGAGATCTAGCTCTCGCTTTACAGGTCAATTTTTCAGTGGCTGGAACATGAGTTTTGAGTCTGTGAGCATTTGCCATAATGCTTATCACTTCTCCAGACCTGTGTTTCAAACCCCTTCTGCGTGTCCAACCTTGTGCTTCAACTTCTTGTTGAAATCCTTGATCAATCCACAGATTCATCAAGTAGTCTATCAGAAGAAACATTTTCTTTCTACCCAGGTATGTATCTCAACATCATTTCTAGTTTTGTGAGTCACCAGGATTGATATAATGGTTGAAATTTGATAGCTTTGTCTTTCATTCAAAATGGCTCAGTCATTCAGTGATCATCTTGTATATGGTTTCATTTTGTTAAAAATAGAAAGAATTTAGATTTGATTTGTTCATAGATTTTTATTGGGTTGTAATGGTTATTTGTTTGGATTTGATTTGGTTATCTGCCTGATGGAGCTAACGAAATTGTTGGATCGTGTTCAATTTGATTTGCCTTGTATCTACTCTGTACAACAAGTTTTATGCTCGATTTAGAGCACGATTTTTCTTAGATTCGATTTTGTTATCATTGGTATGCTATGATTGGTAAATGTGTTTGGGAGGATATTTGTTACGATAAGCTGTGTTATTTGATTTTACAAATCACGGGTATCACTCGGTTCAATTCAACTTGGTTAGAAATATTATGTTTTTATAAAAGAACAATGATCTCATTTTAGCTTATGAAAATACGCCCGAATTATGGAGCAAAGACTATGCTAAACCCAGCTGTTTGATTCCTTTGATCGGATAGTTGTATCTTCAGTTAGTTGGGTCGATTCTATGAATTGCATTCATATCAAAATATACTTGATTTCAGTTCTGTTCTCAAACGAGTTTGATAATTCAATTCAACTAATCTCATTCTGTTAAAATTATATGAGGAGATTCGGGTAATAGCTATTTCTAAATGCACTCAAGAAAAGATTTTGATTATGATTCTGTCCACCCGATTCTTGGTAACAAGAAACAGAGTATTCCTATCTTTGTATTTGATTGAATGATGTGGATCCTGTTGGTTCAATTATTTTGAACTGAATGATTCGTTTTCAGATATTTCTTGGATGATGGTTAAATTTAATTCTTTTAAAAAKATTTGATTTGATTTCAATTCTGATCCTSTATGTTATTTTAGACTAGCTACARAATCAGATGATTCTKTAGCTAAGTCTGTAGGATCAAATTTTTATTGTTTTATTAATAAAATATATCTCTAATTTGTGATTTATKGTCCATTYCAGGTGAATTYGAAATGGCATTGGATTTGATGARCAGTTAGAGGATATTTGAGATATTTTACTTGCATTTTAATTTCYTAGTTTAGTTGATCTTGGGGATATTTTCCCAGATTATGTAAACAGTTTGATACTATCCACAGGGAGGTTTTACCCTGTGGAGAAACTTATAAATACTTATTATTTTTGTAATAATGATCATCCTCATTCGTGGGAGAACAAGGATATGGAATTTTAATACAGACTGAGACAGAAATTGTTGTTCTGCTACAACTTTAGCTTTTCATAATATCAATATTTTTTTTCATGTTTATGTGTATCAATTTGCATTTGGTTAATGACTACTTTAGCTATCTTAGTCTTTTGCAAATGATATGATTTAATCAATATAATCCATATTTGATTTCTTCCAGTACATAAAAAACATAGAAATTGCTTGATTTAGTTTGTGAATGGAAGATTTCTCTTCTTCATAAGTTGAATTATTAAGTATAAGTTTTTGCATAACAGGTTTACCTAATTGCAGAGATTTATAAATCTTATGATTGTTATGATTTTTTATGTCTTGTTTGTCCTGTAAACAAATTCAAAGAGCATTGCAGCTATCGTTTACGAGAAGCTTCTGGATTATCCGGTGCGAGTTTCCTTCCTCCGACTAGCTTCAAAGTCATCATACACAGGACAAATCTAGAGCGTTTCCAGGTCCGTTTGTTGTTTATTTGTTTAGTATATTTGTTAGTATGTTAGTTAGATATATGTGTAGTTAGTATATTAGATTGTTTAATTTCAGTTAGTTTTATTTCTTGTTCATAAAATCATAAAATCAACAAAAGTATCTTTCTCTGTCTTAGGGCAGAAAGCAAATGAGTTTTCCAGGTTTTATTTAAATCTGTATTTTGTAGATATTGTATATTTTTTGAATAAGTTATATTTCAGTTAGTAATTTGAATATATAGAAATAGTAGATTAGTTAGTTTGTTTAATAGTTAGTTTTAATTAGATTAGTGTATTAGTTAGTTAGTTAGTATTAGTTTGTTTTATTTATGTTTTAGTTAGTTTAGTTGTTTAGTTTTAGTTAGATTAGTTAGTTTAGATTAGTTTTCTCTTTGGTTTTCTTAGGACCTTAGAACGGCTAACGGAGCCGTTAAACCCGTCAGGGTGGTTCATTCCAAACAGCTTGGGTTATTAGACAACCTCGGACCGGTTCCACTCTCTCAGTTGACAGACGGTCGATTTCGCATGTCAACAAATGGCGCTAGAAGGAGGGCCGATTGACAAGATGGCCTTGTAGGAGATTTTATTTTTAAATGTATTCAATTTCCCTCATGGCTCCCCAAATCACTGTGTTGGAACATGCTTTCAACTTCTCATTACCCGATGTTCCCAACGAGATAGTCTCTCGCTTGTCCAAACTCACCTTTGATGGTGAAAGCAATACATCTGCTAAAGACCACCTTAACAA
>JASDQU010242303.1:30691-47018 GCA_032191745.1 Picea mariana
ATGTACCTGATGCTAATCATGTTATCTATTGGACTGTGATTCAGGTGGAACCAGAAGGTGTCCTACAAGTGCATCCTGTGTGCATATTGGACAGGAAAAACAAACAGCTCCGGAATCAAGCTATAGAGCTTGTAAAGGTCCAGTGGACCTGGTACAGTCCTGAGGACGCGACATGGGATCATGCAGATGTTATGTGGGTAGAGTACCCGCATCTTTTTGAAAATTTTGAAAAACTTTCAGAGATAGTGTAAGTTGCACTGAGGACAGTGCAAAAATAAGGGAGGGGGATTGTAATGTCCCCAAGGCCGAGCCCAGTTGTAAATCTGATGTATGAAATGAATTGCAAATATGTGTTATAGGCTGGTGAGCTGAGTTCTTATACGCTGGAGGATTATGTGTTTGAAGGCCAGGAGCCTGCTGTTGTACTTGTATGTATGCAGAACATTTAATAAAATTGTAAACACCGCCAGGTGCAGACCGACCATGATGAATGAGTGAAGGGGGATTGAGCATCCACAGAGTGGGCAAGGGATTAGGGGCTGGAAGGTGGTAAAGGGGCTAAGTGTTGAGCCTAGGGGCTAAGCCTAGGGGGCTTAAGCCTGAGAATAATATTTTAATATTATCCCCAAAAGACATGTGCATTTTATGTTTATCCTAAGTTTATGGCAAGGGAGAACATGCAAAAGAGATGCGTGCTGGTGGAATGCATGCAGTTTCATGGGTGACAAGTGTCAACCATGATGCATGCGAATAAACGACCAGGGGGAGCCGTGAGAAGGGTTCCTCCTCTCCATTCTTCCCGATTGTCTGAACGTGTACAGAGCCGGGAAATAGTATGACCAACCTGACTCCTATAGAGAACATTCGTGCATCCCTATGATCTGAAAAGTCTATGTCTGGTTCTGAGAAAACCCATGTGTGCATTCCCTGAACGAGAAGCCTGGGTTGATTTCGGGAAAGGGTCTGTGTTTTTTTGGGAAAGCGGGTACATCCTTCTTTGTTCTAAACTGGGAAGTCTGCATCGACCCCTGCGTGGACGATTCGTCATGCATCCCTGAGAATCCAGAGTGTGAGTCTATTCCGTGTTGCCAAATTGAGAAAACAAGAGAGTTATGTCCCTGCTAAACCTGTTTATGCTATTGCACCTGTCTGGAGCTGTCTGGGGTGTTCATGTCTGTGGGATTGTTGAGACTACGTAGTACTAGACTATGTGTGGCTGTTGGCCTATGAGCGACTCCCTCCAGGTGAGAGAGTGCGTAGAGGAAGGAGAGAACTCTTGGAAGGAACCTTGTAGCTGTCATAGAGCCCGGAGACTTTCGGTCCGATCTGTTCCTGTAACCCAAGGCAAGGGAGATTGGCAGTCGAAGGACTGTCCAGGTGACAGAGAAGGTGCATTCTCCTGGGGTGGAACAGGCATGTGGGGAATGAGGGTCTGTGGGCAGTGAGTGTGGGAGGTTCCTTGGAGAGAATCCCTTCCTTGTGGATGTGTGTTGTTTTTCCCTGTAACCTCAACCTAGCCTAGATTTCCTTGCCTTGCAGTGGAGCTTAGTCCCAGCTCGGGGGTGACCCACTGCTGAGCTAATGAGCAGTACAGTCTAAGGCTGGGAGGTTCGTGGAAGGCCTGCACTTGGTTGGTGGAACTGCCATTGTTTTCAAAGATAAGTACTAGATGATGCCTTAATCATGTTTTGCATGACTGTGCTGCTTATGTTATCATGATTTCCGTTGTGTATATGTATTATTATGAAACGCTAATTGCTTGTTAAATTATAGCAGTAAATAACATGTTTTACTCTGAGCTATAATGTGTTTACTCGTTTAAATGCATGGGATTTATAATACATGTATGAGTTATGCAAAAAGGTGTGTACAGATTGGTAACAAAGAGCGATAAAAGCCTTGGCAATAAAAAAAAGGTTGTGTTACAGTTTGGTTTTGTTGATATAGTGTTGAGGGCACCACATAGTTGTATCATATATGTATCATAGAAATTTTCAATGGTACGGTCTATTGAAACTGCATGCTTTTTGGAAGTTGAAGGATGCATGTTTGTTTTGTTTGTTGTTTTCTATATGACTATTGTTTCAAGGAAAATAGGTGAAAAAGAAGAAATTTTCTTGTGACTTCCCTTTTACCTTCATGAGTAGAGCAATTTGTTGGATTATGTAAAAGAAACCAATAGTTTTATTATATGTAGTTAATCTTCAACCTAAATGCATATGCACATTGTAGCCCTGTGAGGATATTTTTTTTTATGAGTGAATGATTTCATATATTCCTGGAATCTATTTCCATATCATAGCAAAATATGGTCTACTTTTGAAAGTGCATTTATTGCTCATTATTTTAAGTTGTGATGATGTCCCATGTTAAAATATAGTGTAAATTATGGGTTGGATTCAATGTTGTAGGCCTTATAGTCAATAGAATGTGTGTGCCTTAATGCCTTGCAAGTTTATGATATGGTAGTTCTCAGTGGAAAATAATGAATGTAGGGACCCTTTTGAATAATGTATTGATCTAAGTGAGCATTGGGTATAAACCATCTTGATCTATAATATAAGCATGTGAACAAAATTAGCTTCTTGTACGTAGAATTTAACTTGGATTTTTCACAGTTCTCGTGGATAATGCTTGAGGAGTGCTTTTTTTTTTATGATAACCCTTGCATTTTTATGCCCAAATCGTATGCCCAAATCATTTGATAAATAAAATGGTATGAGTAAAATAATTTGTATGCCCAAATCGTGGCCTTGTGATATTCTTGAGTTCTTACATAAGATTGATACAACTTTAAAGTATGATTGTAAGGTATTATTGTGAATGATGAAATTAATGATCTTAAATAGTTAAGAATATTGGTAATTGTTTCTTATTAGTCACAATAAAAGAGTATAAATATTTGAATATGACTTAAGAACTTTGTTTATGAGTTAGATGGGACTCTTTGGTTTTGGCTTTAATAACTTGATGAGGAGATAAGTTGAGGATTATGCCTAATTTAGAAACATAATATTGATATTAGAATTCTATTATTTGAATGCTTGTGTTTTGGCATGTCAATCATGAAACTCTTATATACAACTATCAAGCTTGCTTTTGTTTTTTAAGCAAAACCTAAGGTGTTTGAAGGATGTTATCCCTCTTAACTATTAACTGTGGAATTCTAGCTATGAATATGATCCAATAAGTAATTCTTGGAAATTTTAATAAGATCTAAAGCTTGAATTGTGAAGACACCCTTAATGAATGTGAGTGGATCTCTTCAATTTCCAAATATGATTTTTGTATTTGTGCTTTCTTTTATTTTTGGTTATATTTTTCATTTGGTTGATGTGAAGTAGCAAGGGTGCTACATGATGGTATAATTTTCTTGGTCAAAATAAAAATCTTGTAGTGACTTGTATATCAATGTTTAGAGACGTTGACAAGAACTTTATAATATGGGTAAAATAGTTGCCTTTAAAAACTTGAGAATATGGGTAAAATAACTCATCTTTAAGGGAAACTTTTTATATCAAATAAACCCATTAGTTTACATGGATGCTTTCTTGACTGTCTTAATGTGTGTACCTATTGGTGTGAAAGAGGTTGGCATTTAGGGTATTGGTTCATGATCTTATATGTGTTGTATGATTTTGGAAATCATAGCAATGCAATCTTGAAGGTTGTGTTTGTTGCATTGATGTATGGTTGTAGAATCTATAACAATTTTGTGTTTAATGATTAAAGTAATTCTTATTGTATATGTTTAAGGAATAGTTTTCATGAAATGTTTTGGACATAGATAAGTTAATATTGTTTATGGACTAGTGTTCACTTAAAATTCAAGTTGAATGATGTCTCAATGTATGAACTTGATCATGAGTTGGATGCTCTAGTGAACCTTACTCTTGAATCTAAATGAAAGAGTTGGAATTACATGCAAATTACAATAGAATGACTATAAATAATCTCAATAGTGGCTTGGATGATTATATTAATCCTTAAATTCTCTACAAGTTAGTTGAGGCATAGTCATAACATTGGATAATTCACCATGGATAAACCATATGGAAAACTTGAATGAAGTTACAATTTAGTATTTCATGGTTATTAAATGTATTGGTCCTTGAAATGGGTGAAGCAAGTAATTTTTTAAGACTTGGGACTCAAGGAAAAGTCTAAAGTTTGAAAATGGTCTCAGATCAAGGTTTTTGTGCAACCCTATCTTGTTGGTTTGTGTATTCGAACCTTGAACTTAGATTGATGCATGTTCTTTAATATTAAGAACTTGGTAAAAAGTGGTATTACTTCCTTGGGTTTGTAAATGTCAATGTTGGACGTGTCGAACTACAAAGATGCACAATGGGTTATGAATGCCAAGTGGCACACGTGATGATGATATGATTTTTTATCTGATGATTAATGAATGGTGGCTTCAATACTTGGATAGGTCACTTGATCAAAAGATGATAGGAAATGTCTACTAATGTTGTTAAGTAAGTGTGAGTTGTGACAGGATGGATGGATCTATAGGACTCCTGAAGGGAGATGCTTGATCTTGACCTAGGATTAAGGTCATAAGGCTTGAAATCCCATTGGGTCAACATTTATAATTGTTATGTAGCGAAATTGGAAGGTTGCATAAGTCCAACTACATGATTATGATGAACTAATTTGTGCATGTTGAGGAAGTATGATGGGTCTGACATAATTTTCACATCATGATATTTTAATTATATTGCATGTATTTTTGCATATGATGTGATATTATTTAACTAATATTTGTGATGTAGGTAACTTGTTATGTGGATGGTTATAAAGGTGTTCATGATAAAGTGGGAGCATGACAAGAAGATCTCCAGAGGTTAATTTGTGTTTTGATATGAAGAAATTAATTTTGATTGTATATATATATATATATATATATATATATATATATATATAGAGAGAGAGAGAGAGAGAGAGAGAGAGAGAGAGAGAGAGTAATTATTGTGAATTGATGGCTCTCACATTAGTTTTGAGGTTGGCCCAAGAGTTTTGTGTATCACAAATTGAAATATTTGGTGATTCACTCTTATTTATTTAATGCATGCATAAGGAAACAATACTAAGGAATTTCACTTTACAACCATTGTATGATGATGTGCATTTTCTAATTATAGCTATGTCACATATTTGTCTATCTTGCATATATTGGGACATGAACAAGATAGAGGGTGGACTATCAAAAGATGGGTTAGGATTGGATAGAGGAACCTAGATCATATAAATACTCTAGGATGGGAACCTGATTAAATATAATCACAAATCTTGGATCTAATTGATACTACTAATTTTTTTGTATAACACAGAGGACAATTTCAGTATTATAGTTTGAATGATGTAATTTGTTGGTTTTTTGTGATAGGGTTATATGTAATATACCTACTATAGTTTTTAGTTATGCTTAAAGAGGAAAGTATGAAGAGTTGTTTTGTGAAGTGGCTTAAGTGCACTCTTGAATGCCTTTGGAACATGACTATGTAATTTTTCTTATTTCTAATAAAATTACAGTTTTTTTTCTTTGGAAATGTGTGTGTGTGTGTGTGTGAGAGAGAGAGAGAGAGAGAGAGAGAGAGAGAGAGAGAGAGAGAGAGAGAGAGAGAGAAAATTGATATGTGTGTGCTCATGCATGTACATGGAAGAGGGGTGAAGCCTTACTAACTCGCCAACCTAGCATGTGGAACATGAATAGGATGCTTTGATTTAGGTGAGGTGCATGCATGTCCTATTTTACCCCATTTTTATGGTATATCCACTCCTACTATATGTATTATTTCTTGGGAAAAACCATAATGTAAATCATTCTACAAAACAAAACTATAAGGAAAAATGAAATGGATAATATAAATTGTTTTCACCATGTAAATTCTCCTTGGGATTCCAAATCCATTGCCAAGACTATATTACCTATTTCAAAGCATGCTCAGTCTAGATTCCATGTTTTGAACATGGGTTTTGTTGGAATACTGAGAGGGGGTGTGTTGAATCAATATGAGCACTTTTACCACTTTTAACCACAATATATAAATGTTAACTTTATCAACAATATATCATCAATGTGTAATGAGCATATAAACATAAGAAACATCACATCAAATGCACAGTACACCAAAATTTACGTGGAAACCCAAATGGGAGAAAACCACAAAATTATTTCTTATACATCAAAGAATACATTCATCAGAAGCACCAAATTCCCAATTCTCTAGCTGCAACTGGAAGGAGGATACTACCCCCTATTTATAGGATCCAACCTGAAGGAATCTACAACTCCTTAAATTATCTGGATCCAACCAGAAGGAGGCTACAACCCCCTAATTCTCTGGCTCCAACCTGAAGGAAGCTCCAACTCTCTATTTTCTCCATCACCAACCGGAAGGAGGACACAACCCCCTTTCCTTGCCCCATCTTGCCACCCTAAAATATAAGTGTAGACCAACTGTCACTACCAAAATCATTGCCACTGTCATTGTCACTGTCACTGTCAATTCCACTATCATTGTCAACCTATCACTGACCAACTTGTCCAACCTCTGATCCAGGTGGATATCGGTGGCCACCCACCTCTTCCAACTGACTCAAAAACTATTTTTGACAATTTTGACAATTTACTATTTTTAGCAATTTTTAACTTTCGAGGCCATTTTGAGGGACTAAATGAAGGTTTTTCGAGATCGATATTCTCAATGATAGTCGAAGGCTATTATTGATCACCCAAAATGAATCACCTCGACGATACCTTTCTAATGAGATATCGTGGGCCCAAAACAAAGATCATATGCCAAAGTTACACCCCTGGGAAGTTGATACACCAAACTACCAAAAACAGGGTCCACAAAACTGTTGGATTTTCATCTTCTAGGGTTAGAGTTTTGGATTTTCTTTATGATAAAAAGGCCATTGGAGCCTCATTGTAAAATCATCTTCTTACGAATGCGAGTAGCAGACACATATCCTCCTAGAGATAAGATGCCACCATTCTAGCGAGTCTTTCACTCTGTATTTTTACAGTCTTTGTACATTTTCATTCATTAATAGAAGAATGTGTATTATTATATCTTTGTGTTTATGGTTACATCTCTGATACATTTTTGTTATATTATTGGATATCTGAGATATCTTTGTACATTTATTTATTATATCTTCGCTCTCAATTCATGCCGAAAATAATCCGGATCAGTGGTATCAGTGATACTCAACCATATCCTCTCACGTGGATCATATATCAAGGACACCTATCAAATAGATGTCCAACATTACCAACACATGCCTCAACCAAGCATGTACCAAACCATCAAACTGTACCCTACAAAGCATCAACTGTGTACAACATCTTGCACAACAACACGTGCATCAATCATGCACCAACACCTATACAACAACAAGTGCATCAACCATGCACCAACACCTATACCATGTACCTCAACCATCAACCATGTACATCAACCATAAACCATGTACATCAGCCATCAACTATGTACCAACATATGCATCAATGTATAAACCAAAACCTCAAGCATGCATCATAATCAACCAAGATCATATACCAAGTATATGTCTCAAGTATATTCCAATATCACAAAGATGTTCCTCTAACAATGAACCATAACAACCATATACAATGTACCAAGGATATGTCTCAAGCATAACACCAAAACATGAACCTCAACCATATGCAACCATAAACCAAAAGGGGCATCCATGATATGCCTTAAGCATGTGCCATACCATCCATGAAACAAGTCTAATGAACTATCACATCAACTATGTATCAAACCCTCATTGTTATGCAACCTCAGCTTGTACCAATATCTTCAACAATACAAATCAACCAAACTGCCTCAAACATGTACCATATGACATGCTTCACACATGTACCATAAGATATGCCATAAAACTTGTACTAAACAAGTACCAAAACTCTCAATATGTGCATCAAGCATAAACCATAATCTACAAAATATCACCAAGACATGCCACCAATATGAGTCATAACATTACCAAGATATAACCCTAAAAAATTACACAATAGCATACCTCATAACTTGTGGTAACCATGTTGGATAATCATACCTTGCTGCAACCTAGAACATTTATCCCATTTACTTTACCTCATTATTGCTACCTCTTATTCGTCGATAGATCAAGTGTTCACTAGATAGATATTCAATGAACTTGTGTGTAAGAATGAAAGACTCTTGATGTGTATTTATAATCTTCCATTTAACTGCTTTTCAACCACATTACCCTTAATTAATTTCTTGTTGTAACCACTTTACCCTTAATTAATTTCTTGTTACAATTGTTTTACCTAATTTTAGGGTAATAATTGTTTTACCCTTTTTTGCTAATTTTAGGGTCATAACTATTTTACCTTTTTTTTTTAATTTTAGGGTCATAATTGTTTTACCCTTTTTCCTAATTTTAAGGTCATAACTATTTTATCATTTTTCCTCATTTTAGGGTCATAAAAATTTTACCCTTTTACTTAATTTTAGGGTCAACCTGTACTTTCTTGTTGCAACTACTTTACCCATAATTAGTAAACTCACAATTTCTTTGTTAGAACTATTTTACCCATAATTAACTTCTTGTTGCAACCACTTTGACTAGCAAACTTCTTGAAGACTTTGTAGAAACCTCTAGAGTAATTGACTTCGTGTTGACCTTCTAGGAGATTCTAGATTATTCTTGAGGGTCCTCCAGTATTTACAAAGCCATATCTCCTCAACCGTAAGGAGCCACATGACGTACCACATATCATCGGAAATGACATGACACATACTATTCATTTATGAGTGTCTTACATGCATCTACAATGTCCTTCATGTCTTTATTCCTCTATCAATTGTGGGTTCCATGACCATACCTTCAAGGCTACATGTAGACTTCATCAAATGCACCCAACACATATGCTGACATCAACCACTCCATCAATGACAACTAACTATGCATCCATCTCAACCACATCTCTAGGGCTTCCGAACTTCTCCAAGGGTTGACATTAATGACAACCAACTATCCAACAAGTTTTTTCATATTCACAAACAATTAAAATACATAGTTTAATGTTGATTATACCAATTAAAGTTCTTTGTTTCTTTACTAAACAATTGTTCTAGAACAAATGTGATTCCACCTTTCTTATTGACGTGTCTTATTTCTTGCTACTTGTCATGTGTAAAATATTGGCAATTTGCTTATCAAATTTAATATTGTTTTCTTGACAAAAACACCATTGAGAAATACATGATTTCTAAAAATTAGACTTACTTCCATGTTGAGGACTTATTTCCTTATTTCAAAGTTTGCTAAATCTATATTTTTAATTTTTAACACAATTTTTTTCATGTGACCCATCAATAAAAGTGCATATTTTAATGCCCATTCCATTGACTTCTTTATTTAGTAAATGATTCTTGAATATATTTTATTTCACCTTTTTCATTGTTGTATCTCATTTCATATTGCTTTCCATATGTTAATGATAAACAAAAGTCTCCTCATGGCTATTCACATTGCATTTGTTGTTTTTCTATTTAAAACCACCAGTTGGAAAAAAAATATCTCTAAAAAAACTAACCAAGATCTGACAAAGATAATTCAAGCAACAACAAAAAAAATGTCATGCCATGAAGTAAAGGAGTAGGTGTTAGAACTTGATAGGAAATCCACTATGATAATACAATTCTCTCCTTTTTTTGAATCTATTATCTCATTGCAATTTCATCCTAACTTTGCATTCCCAAAATAAATACATTAACCCTAATTTTATTCTAGCATTTACTTTCCTCATACAAACCATGACAAAAAAGTATGGTTTCTTCTATATTTGACTTGTGCATGGGATAATAAACCAATGTGTTTGAAGGAGAAGTGTTGACTTTATATTGTCTTACTTCTATCAAAAATAGTGTTCCCCTCCAAATTATCAACTTGTGCATGTCGAACTTGTTGGTGCGAATGGCTAATTGACAATAACTATGAACATCGACAACAATCTCATACAACGATTATTATCACAACAATCACCTAGCATGAGTGTTCACATAATTTGATTTACCACCAACATAAAGGGAAATATGAAAGAGGAATTCAAACTATTTTGTTGCACTTAATCCAAAAACAATTATCCAAAATATACCATTAGGATCACTCTAGATACAACAATTCGTGCACTTTTAGGAGAAAATGACAACTATTTAGTTGGATTCTTTTGGGGAAATTGTGATAGGTTTTCATTAATCGAATCACCAATTTGAACACTACATAAAAGGAGAAACAACACATCATGCTACAATAATAATTAGTAGTACATCACAAGTCTTTCTTATAATTTCTATGTTAATTGTTCTACTGTATTTCCCCCCTTAACGTATAGAAATGATCTGAAATGGATCATTATGAAAAATTTCATCTATCTTGGTACTTTATGGATGGAAAAAATAGAGGAGTGGGCTTGCAGGGCCCATTTTAGTGGCAGGTCCTAGTTTGGAGATTTGGGGTCTGTAACCCTCTAGAACCATTTTGAGGCATCAAATGACACTTTTTGTCGTAGAAACTTTATGACCAAGCTCCCAAGCCCTTGCTTCCATTCTACACACTGAGATCTTTCTGATGGTGTGAAAACCACCTCAATCGTAGTTAGTATGTAGATGTGATGGCTCTCACAAGTTGATCTACCTTATTCACCACCATGGTACCAAGTGGAGGCCACATCATCCCCCATTACACACATGTGGGGCTAGTCATGTTTGGAATTTCAAGAAGTTTCTAGAAGTCCCATAACCCTAACAGTAATTGAGTGTTCAGGTATGACAAATCCCTAACCTTAAATGGAATTTTGCCTGGCATGGTGAAATTTTGCCATAACAAAATTTGTCTGGTGCGGCGAAATTTGTCTACTTGGATTTTCTGTACTTTTTGGATTTTTAGTCTGTTGGATTTCTCTAAGTTTTGGATCCTTAATTTTTTGGACTCCTTTTTAACTCAATCATAAACATCCTTACTTTGTTGGACTTCTCTACTTTTTGGATCCTTAGTTTGTTGGACTTCTCTACTTTTTGGATCCTTAGTTTGTTGGACTTCTCTTTAGCCCAATCATAAACATCCTTACTTTGTTTGACTCCTTTACTTTTTGGATCTCAGTTTGTTGGACTCCTCTTTAGCCTAATCATAAACATCCTTTGTTTATATAATATATTTCATTCATTAGCTTTCCTTCTAACTTCATATATTAAGGGTATTTGTTATACTGATATTTGGAACCTTGGATAAAATGAAGCTAAATTGAAACAAATTAGATCATTTTTCCAAAGTTTGACATATTTATACATAGTTTCCTCTAAGATTTAATTTCCTAAACCTTAAATTAGGACTATTATCTACATAAAAATTTATATTATTGATTGTGTTAAATGAAGAATGAGGAAGGTTATGTTTTTTTTCTTTGTGTGCGGGTCTATTGATGAAAATATGGAACCGGAATAGGACCTATTGGAGCTCACACTAAATCTAAGGAAAATCATCGTGTAATCGGGTTCTTCTCTTGGTATCCACAATTTATTTTGAATATGCATGCAAGACGTAGTGGAATTCAGATTGGAATTCAGATAGGTATCATGATTCTTTTATACATTTGTACGTTCACTACCTTATATTATCCTATTTCATTTATTATCATCCATTTTCACTCATGTGAACTTCATTAGGAATAAAAGTGATAATATGGATAAATTATCATGTTTTGATGATTACTTGGAGTAGATTTTGTGATGTCCTAACCTACTCCTAAAAGTTGTAGAAGGTTTTTGTCATTTCTAGTTACTACCGAAATTGCAATATATGTGACTACTGGAATTGTAGGCTATGTGACTACTGGAACTGCAAGGTGTGACTACCGGAATTTTTGTAGCAACCTATTTCTTGAAGTAGTTTTTCCACGACATTTCCAGACAGAGGAAGAAGAATTTGGCAAATCCAAGGCATGGGTTTTCTACATAACATGACAATTTAAGAAAATTGTGGGGATAATTCTTAGAAAATGTATGACCGAGGAAATATGGGCAGATATTCAAGACTGATTTTCTCAGAAATCTTGTAGTACTCTGAATTCTGGTAGTGCCTCAATGTTCAAGATAGTTGCGCCTCTTGTGGACAAATTGAGGAATATGGGTTTTTGTGCAGGATGATGTTTTTGTGCTTCTATGTTATTGAAACAAATTGAATAGCAATAAGTTAACCTCATTTTCCTTAATCAAGTTTGTGTTGGTTGTAGATCCATTTATTTGGGATCTAGTCTCATTTTGTTGTAACCACTTCCCTTCTATGAGATGTAATCTATATGTATAAATGTAAGGAGAGATGTTAGAGAAGGGGAGAGAAAAAAAATACCTAGAGATAGAGAAGGAAAGGACTAAGAATCATTTCCAGATATCTTACCCTGTTCTACGATGAAATAAAATAACTAGTTTCTATGCGTATTTAGTTGTCAATCTCTTGAGTTTGTAAGTGTGTGAAAGGTGTGACTATGTGTAACATCCAGATCTGGTGCACTAAGCAGAATTATTCTTTGAGGACACTTGCACGCAAGTGATCCAGATTATTATGCTATTAAAACTTTTGATTTTGATTATGAGGCGTTGTGAGATGATGACATGTTGTTTTACCTCCTCGACATAGACAGGTGTTATTGACTCGGTTTTACTGAGTGTGCAGGATTTTGGACCTCGAGAATGCAGAGGCATCGATGGAAGCCCTTGGACTCCGGATCGAGTTAGGGAGTGTACCATTGGGGTTTGATTGTTTTACTATGATATTAGTGCATCTGATTAGATGATATGATATGGATATGTTCTGACATGATTTGTCAATGATGCAGGCTGATGATATCTTACCGGCTAGACTCACATGTGGAGTAAAGGGGTCATGCATGACTACCAGAGATGTTGAGGGAGAGATGTGGACAATAGCCCTGCCACAACCTTCTAGCACTCTCGTCGTGGCTCAACCTGTAGGTTAACATTTACCTAGTTCGAGAGGACCCACGATGCTGTGAGGACAGACTGCGACAGTCGCTCACGATGATTCTAAGGGCCATGCAATAAGGTGGGGGAATTATTCCTTAGAGGCCCTTAGTCTCCCACAAGTTCACTTGGTGGAGTATTGACTCTAGGGTTTTTTTATGTCTACCAATGTAACGAACCTCCCATTCGTCACGACGACCAACCTCTTAACAAGTGCAATTTTTTTTTTCTTTTATATTTTGTGTGTGCGTGCGTGTACAAGGGTAATAAATACATCCGACTCTGTGTCGCCACCCGATGACGAACATGAAACATATAATGACAACACAACATGATGACCTACAATGCACATCAAGTATCTGCAAGCAAAGAACAACAATCATTCATCAATAAAAAGACTGACCACCCATCCATCCTACCCTGTAATGGTTAGGACCTCCAAGACACATAAGCAACGCTCAAGCCCAAGCTCCCATCGATTTTAACCATTTAAGGTCTCAGGGCTAGCGACTGTTCTGAGGAACATGGAGGTGTCTACATCCCGCCCGACACAAGCGAACCAAGCAATAAAAAGTATACTTCCAAGTACAACAATAGTAAAAGAACAACCATTTTTCCATTTTATTTTACATTAACTACAAATGACCATCACATTACCTCTGACTTGTTATCTATAATCAATTACCTCATCTTGACCATGAAACGATAACAACATCACATTAACAGTTCCATAACCATTAGCATAAACATTAAATGTTCATTACACTTATCTATAATCAATTACCTCAACTTGACCATGAAACGATAACAACATCACATTAACAGTTCCATAACCATCAGCATAAACATTAAACGTTCATTACACTATCATTACCTTAAAACAAATACATTAACATTAACCTTACCCTAAGCATTAACATGAAGCATTACGTTACATTAATCCTTCCATTGCGCGCAAGTCTCATTCATCAGGCAACATGTCATTCAATACTTAAATATTCATGGGCGCCAGATTAAGTAAGTTTTAAAGCCATCATTAGAAATAACTAGACAAAAACTAAATATCTAGATCCACCATCTACTACATGAATCCTCAATGCGTAAAAACTAAAATCTATGTCAATCATTCCCTACATACTAACCACTGCTCAAGAAGGGATAACTAACACCATCAATATTGCATCCATAATGCCATAAGGTGCCATCTAAATCAACACTAATATACATCTAATAGCCAGAAATTTAGAACCAATAATTAATGCAATGATCAGCATTTGCTTGTTAGGAAAGTTAACTTAAAGGTAAGTTGCCTTTATTAAATTAAAGTGGATTGCCATTTTTTAAATACTAAAGAAATAAAACAGTTGTCACCATAAAATATTTACTAAACAGTAGATTGTTTTTACTGAAATAAGGTAGATTGCTATTTCAGAAAACATTACTAACATAAAGAGGTTGCTCTTATTAATAAAGTCGATTACCTATTAATGCCAAAATTGAATGCATTCAACTAAGTCGAAATAATCCAATCTCAACCGGCACTAAAACATAAGCAATACTTTCCTACTTCCTGTTTAGAATACAACCCATTGAAATTTTATGAGGGATAAGGTGTCTTTAGATTAATGATTTAATATATAAATTTTGTCTCTAACTGAAAAAAAAATAATTTAATATATAAGGTGTCACAAAGATAGTGCGTTGTCCTGAGGTTTACAGCTGATTAAAAACATCAAGAGCTATCATGCCCAACAACTGTTATTGCCACCATGCACGGTTTTAAAGCAATCAACTTTTGAAAAGGAAAAAGAGCAACTAGTCGCCCTGAAGGCAAGACGCACAATGCAAGAATGGTTGGGGAGAAGGTTTCTAATTTAGTCTCATTAAGCTTCGAATTCTGTGTGAGAAGAGGATCAAGACGCAGTCTCTCTATACACCCAAACGCTGTGTAGATAAGAGATTCCACGCAGGTTTAGATCCATGAAAGATAACGCTAGCTGAGAATACGGTAAAGAAAAAATTTGCAAGAGCAAAATACGCTTCAGAAAATACAGTATCGGGATTAAGGGAGGTTGTGGCTACTTAACCGGTTGAAGTCGCTATCGAAAAGCAGTCCCAAAAGCTAACAACAAAGCCGATCTGCTAAGAACAACAACGCTGTATTGATTCCTTCCCACAGTGACAACTACGATTTAGGAAACGTTGTCTGACTATGGGTTTCATATTATAAATGAGGCAATGCAGCTAACACATGCAATAATAACTGGTTCTCTATCAATCAGAGGTAAGGGTAAGGTCAGAGATCCTTGGCTTTTTCATAGAAATACAGTAAAAATATTTTTCACTAAAATTAAGTTACTTTCATCTACCATAGCAAGGGATTACAACCCAGAACGAAACGCCATGGGCATTTAAAAGTGAATTCGTCAGTTAAAAGACATCCACAGTTTTCCTTACATCTATAAATGGCTGCCCAACTAGTGAGGAAAACCCAATTCACCATTACACTCAAATCAGGAAGGTACCATTTCTTTTGTAAGTAACAGAGATAAAAGGGTCATGTTTATTACCGCACCATTTATCCACTACCACACGTTTTCTATGTAAATAACAGGGTGAAATTCAACGCAGTAACTATATAAATAACAACGCGACCATGTACATTCTACCAGGCATTAAAACTATATCAGTGATTGTCATTGACTGAAAAATTATACAACAATAATTTAAAAGAGAAAATACCAATCCGAGCATCCTACTCTACCAAACAACGAGCGTAACTTTTTCCTTATCGCATGCTTCTATGACGTCCATGCGCTCTGTGCTGCTCCTGCTCGTCGACCGTCAATACCTCATCGGTACCTCCCAGCCAATCGCTAGGGGTACTCTGCTTCCCCCTTAGCCCCCCGAGCCGCAAAGGGGCCACACACTATCCAGATGGTATGTCTAGCTTCCTAGCTCGCCTTGCAAGGCCGAGCTACCACTCCTATCCGAGCTAGAAATTCTCAACTCTCCACAAGTAACCAGTCAAGTCACAATTCCGGCAGCGTAACGTTACGCTAACAACCGATCCCTTTATTCCTCATCTTCCCTTTCTTTTATAGAGTTTTAGAACCTCCAACTTTCCCTAAATCACATTTAATTTAGTTTTAATAAAAATATTCTAAATATTCTCCTTCAGACAAGTGTCGTCCATCCCCCTCTTTCCTCCAATAATTATTTTCTTTAAATTTATTAATTGTCTCATTTCCCTCACCCACCTAGAGTTTCTCCTA
>JASDQU010242303.1:51915-77541 GCA_032191745.1 Picea mariana
ATTACATATATTTACACATTACGTGTACACTTATCCCCATATATGCTCCCGCTTGGGGTCATATCATATACATTTAACCCTATATATGTTATGATATGGCCCAAGGGGGGCATATATGGGGATAAATGTACATGTAATGTGTAAATATATAAGTATTAGGGTCGGGCTAATAGTAAAGGGGCCTCATGTGTAGGTGTGACTATGTATATATAGAGATCATTGGACCGAGAGTAGTGAGGTTCTCTACAACCCAATATGGACGAGGAGTTGTCACATTAGCATGATGTTAGATTTTACACTAAAGATTACAAAAAATTAAATTCATCTCAATTAAAAAAAGTATAACAATAATAAAAATAAAGGTGGCTTAATTAAATGAAATGATTAAAAAAATTACACTTTAAGAATTTTGATCCTTATCTAATTTGAAAAAATATTTTATACGACTATGGTTGAGTTATTAAGCATGTGTTGATTAACCATTTAGGAAGCTTAAAGAAAGAGGAAGAATTATAGAAGAAATATAGCAACCATATGAACATGTACAAAACTAAAATGAAGCATAAAATAATAGCAAACCATAACACTAATGTGATAACAGAGTTCAGAAATCTTGCCTACGTCTCTGAGCCTTTGTCTCAGTGGGTGAGGCTTTCTTATTTCTGTTCAAAGCTCAATAAGTACATCCAAGTAGTTTCAAAAGGTTACAAAAATGATTTGGTCTTGTACTAGATCTCTAGAAACCAACAGAAGAAACGACACTCAAATCGGATGACCGAAGCTCCCAGAAATGGCCCACAAAGGTGCACTCCTCAACAACTTCCTTGCATAAAAATGGCATTGGCTTGGAAAATCTTCAGCATAAACCTTCTTTGAATGTCTTCCCTTGGCCTCAATAAGGCCTAGTTTATATAAATATGAATTTGGTAACCATCTCCCAACTTCCCCCCAATATCTGGCCTCAAAAAGGGCCCAATAACCCCCAATATTGGCCAAAAATCTCCAAACCTGCCCAAAAAATCATCAAAAACCACTATAATATAGTTTACAAACCCACTTTATAACAAAAATTGGACACTCCCCCCCTCAAGCTTGGGCGCGCGATCCTATTACAGGGTCACATGACTCAATATGGCCAAGCGCCAGCCCCTAAGGGCTGCACGCTAGCCCTTTTCCCAGCTAACACCTGGTCGCATGGTAACTCTCCCGAATCCATGGGCCAATCCCTAGTCCTTTGTATGATGAATCCAACCCCAGGTCATATGGAATATACCCGTCAGTGGTTAGGCCCGTATCCGTGGCCCCCACGTCGTGGCTTATTGTTGGAGCATAGCACCCCAGATGCTAGAGTGAGGTCATATGGAGAGTTTAAACCAAGGGCTGGGGCCTAGCCCCGACCCTTTTCGCACCCAACCAAAACACCACATCACTTTAAATTAAATTTTGAAGCTATGTTTATTAAGCACCAAACGTGGGCGAGTTGTCTAGCCCATCCCTGCCAAGGCCTAGCCTGGTTGGAGGTCCTATGTTTGAAACTCGTCCGCTCCAACAAAATTTTGCAAATAACTTTAAGCCAATCCCTAGGTGCCACATGGAAGCCCGCGTTTGGGCCACGTGGAACCACACTATTCGCCACTAATATTCCATGTGTCAAGCACCCAACTGTCCAACTGTCTACCCTATCAGTGTTGTACCATGCCACGTGTCATCATACGAACGTGCCACATCAGTTGTACGGGCGTGCCACATGTCACCCTTGTAGTGGTGACACGTGTCACCTCCCGATTGGTACACTTGTCCTGTCCACATTAGCATCCGTACGCCCAGTCAGCCTACCAAATTTTCCTTCCACATCATCTATACGACCATACGATTTATATAGTCATCTTCCACGTGGCATTGTACAGACTGTACAGTCAACATTTTTTTGCCTGTTTGGAAAAACAAACATATTTCCATAAATTGAGCATATGATGTCCATTTGAGCCCATTCAAGTTGCGTTGGTTTTATATCAACGAGGCCTACACACACGTCCATTTTGAAGCCATTATGAGAACTTTTATTTTTAGGCCTTTCTGAGCCCCATCAAGCTCATGGATCCAAATCTGGATCACACCTTCCCACTAAAGGACCTTTTGGTCCCCAAAATGTTATTGACCAGTCATCAAGCTCGAGTTAGGCCACCCGATTTGTTTTCTGTCTTTGAACTCTGTCCTGTGCACCTGTCTCATCAAGATCAACTATAACACAATCATGACAAATGACAACAAATTGTTAGCCATTTTAACCCTGTCACATCCTACTAAAGCCGCTATCATCAATGTAGACAACATTACTAATGATAGCATAAAAAATATGACTACAAATGAGATGATAAGTTTGTAATATTTGCACGACATTAGCTTATCTTGAAGCAAACTGTGATTGATTTCCATTCTACAATCATCTCCTGTTCTTGCTTAAGATCGATTACTTGACTTGAAACAATTATAGGCTTGTTTCTTGCTTGAGATGCCTTCTTTAATTGTTCCATAGTTTGAAGAGTTTTATTTTCCTTTACATGATGAGCATGAACCACATATTCTTGACTTGCTTTGGTTAAATGATATTGATTCTTTTCCCTGTTGAAGATTTCTTTATGATCATATAAGTATGGACTACCTAAGACCACTCCACATTCACTTAGTGGCACCACATCACATGTTACATCGTCTACATACTTAGATGAAATTGAAAATTTGAATGTGCACTGCTTGGTTATGTGCAATTGATGTTTGTTGCGTATCCATTTAAGTGTGTAAGGCCTATGATGTATCTGTGTTTTTAATCCCAATTTCTTAACCAATTCCTCTAAAATCAAGTTATATTGAGATCCACTATCTATCAATGTATCAACCTTAGTGTGCCTCATGATGACCTTGATGTGAAACAAATTACTTCTACAATCAAATCCTTCACCAATTTTACCTGTCATACCAACCAATGAGACCTTTGCTTCATCACCTAAATCCGATCCCAAGTTTGTCGATCGTGTTGTCGATGCAACTGTTTGCCTCCCTTTCTTTTCCTTGAATCACTTCGGTCTCTTCTCAGGATGAAATTGCCAACAACGGTCCTCATCATGCCCCTCTTTCTTGTAATGCTTGCAAGAGGGCTTCTCTTCCTTTCTCGTCATTGCATTTGACTTCTTTCTATGCCACTTCCTTTTGTACTCTTTCCTTGAAGACGATTCCCCTGATACACCAACACATGTTTTCCTTGCTTCAATGTGTGTCGCTTGAACATAAACCTCATCAATATTAGTTGGTCCAAACATGAATATAGTATTTCAAATATGTCTAGGTAAACCTCCTATATACTTCATAAGAGTTTCTTGGGTATATAAAGGAATATCTAACATCAATTCCATTTTACGAAATCCATCTTTGTATTCTTGCACTGTTTGTCCTTTTCTTAGTTTTAAAGATGCCATTCTATTAATGCTTTTTGTTTATAACCCAAAGGATAGAATTGTTTCCTAAGTGCAGAAATGAAACTTTTCCATCATGGAAATACATTACCTAATTGTTGCATGCCATTTTGCAACTTGCTTTGCCACCAGATGAGTGTTGTGCCTGCAAGTCTCAATGATGCCAACTTGATTTGTGTGGCCTCATCCTTGATCTATTGCACATTGCAATAGACCTCCATCTGTCTGACCCAATTGTCAAGTCTCTATGCATTAACTTCACCATCATACATGGGTAATTCGAATTTAACATCAAGTTTTAATAAAGGAATTTCATTCTTATGTTTATGGACATGTTTCTTTTCATTTGATTTAGAACTTGAACTTGAAGAAGGAGAAGAAGGAGGTGAAGATGGAGGTGAAGCAGGAATTTGAGGAGGATCCTCTCCCTCTTCACTTTTTCCCTTTGAATATTCACCAAGAATTGGTCTCTTTCATTCCAATTAATCCTCATACAAAAATCTCATCATCTCTGACATGGCGAAGAAAGTTTTTCGAAACTCTTTCTCATCCTGAGAAAGTCCCTCTTTCGATGCGGCCATCCTCTTGCTTTGAGAAGTTCTCTTTCTCAATCCAATCAATGGATTCTATTCAACAAAATCACCTTCACCATGAAGTATATTTTCCCTGGTTAACATGCAAAACTCAAATCCAAACGTCAACTAGCTCTGAACTTGATCCAAAAAAATCTTTTATACAACTATGGTTGAGTTATTAAGTATGTGTTGATTAACCATTTAGTAAGCTTAAAGGAAAAGGAAGAATTATAGAAGAAATATAGAAACCATATGAACATGTACAAAACTGAAATGAAGCATAAAACAACAACAAACCATAACACCAATGTGATAACAAAGTTCGGCAATCTCGCCTACATCTCCGAGCCTTTGTCTCGGTGGGTGAGGATTTCTTATTTTTGTTCAAAGATCATCACAGTAGTGCCAAAAGGTTACACAACTGATCTGGTCTTGTTCTACTAGATCTCTAGAACCCAACAAAAGAAACGACACTCAAATCATATGATCAGAGCTCCCAGAAATGGCCCGCAAAGGTGTGCTGCTCAACAGCTTCCCTGCATAAAAATGGATTTGTCTTGGAAAATCTTCATCATAGAACTGCTCTAAATGTCTTTCCTTGGCCTCAAGAAGGTCTGGTTTATATATATCTGAAGTTGGTAACCATCTCCCAACTTCCCCCCTTGACCTGGCCTAAAAAAGGGCCCAATATCCCTTAAGATTGGCCACAAATCTCCAAAACTGCCCAAAATGTCATCAAAAATCACTATAATATAGTTTACAAACCCACTTTATAAAAAAAATTGGACACTAGCCCCTCAGGCCTGGGCGCACTCTCCTATTACAGGGTCACATGGCTCAATATGGACCTATTACAGGGTCACATGGCTCAATATGGACAAGTGCCAGCCCTTAAGGGTTGTGCGTTGGCCCTTTACCCCACTAACACCTATTCACATGGTAACTCTCTCGAATCCATGGGCCAATCCCTAGTCCTCCACGCAAGGAATCCAACCCCAGGTCATATGGAATATACCCACCAATGGTTAGGCCGGTATCCATGGCCTCCATGTCATGGCTTATTGTTGGAGCATAGCACCCCAGATGCTAGAGTGAATTCATGTGGAGAGCTTAAACCAAGGGTTGGGGCCTAGCCCCGACCCTTTTTGCGTCTAACCAAAACACCACATCACTTTAAATTAAAGTTTGAAGATATGGTTATCAATCACCAAACATGGGTGAGTTGGCTACCCCATCCCTGCCAAGGCCTAGCTCGATCAGAGGTCCTGTGTTCGAAACTCATCCACTCCAACAAAATTTTTCAAAGAACTTTAAGCCAATCCTTGGGTGCCACGTGGCAATCCATGTATGGGCCACGTGGCACCACACTACTCGCCACTAATCTGCCATGTGTCAAGCACCCAACTGTCCAGTTGTCTACCACCTGTCTTCCCTCTTAGCGTCGTACGCTTCCACGTGCCACCATATGGACATGCCACGTGTCGTCGTACGAACATGCCACGTCAGTTGTACGGGCATGCCATGTGTCACCCTTACAGTGGTGACACATGTCACCTCCCGATTGGTCCACTTGTCATGTCCACGTCAACATCCATACACCTAATAAGCCTTCCAACTGTTCCTTCCACATCAATTGTATGGGCGTAAGACCTGTGCAGTCAACTTCCATGTGGCACTTTACGGACTGCACAATCAACATATTTTTGTCTATTTGGAAAAATGAACAGATCACCATAACTTGAGATTACAATGTTCGTTTGAGCCCGTTCAAGTTGCGTTGGGTTCTTCTCGACGAGGCATACACACACGTCTATTTTGAAGCCATTCTAAGAGCTTTTATTTTTAGGCCTTTCTAAGCCACATCAAGCTCCTAGATCCAAATCTGGATCACTATCGGTGCTTTATAGATCTAGTTGAAGATGGATATACAATGGTGTATTCATTATTGAGGAAATGTGAATTGTGATGTATGAATGTATTTGGTTATGTGGATGATATTCTCCTATTTTTTAAGGAGTTATTGTGTAACTCATCTCTGATATCTATATTGGAGTTGTGCTCCACACTCACATTTTGTACATGGTGTGTACCTATGTTCTATTATGATATTTTTAAGCATTTAGATCATTCCATTTGGTATCAGAGAAATGATTTTTTAGGGCCACTTTAGAAAGAAAAACTTGTAGGTTGTTTATAATACATATCAATGTATCTTTGGTATGGATTTCATCTTTTGGGTCATTGCACTTTCGGAGATAGACCCTGTGGAAGATAGGGTTTTTAACTAGTCTTATAACTAGTCTCAAACATGTGTTATAGGTAAAACATTCATATATTATTCATAGAGGTTACAAATTATATGAGACCTATTACATTGGAAAGAGGATAGTTTGTAGTATTTTGGGTGTGAATTAGAGAATCAATTATCCAATATTGGATGCACGATATTCTGTACAAGTTCTCTCTCTAGAATAGGCCAAAAATTAAGCAAGGATTGGGAACATTACCATAACTTTAAATTGGAACATCCAATGTTTTTCATATTTGTGGCATTATAGAGAAGACCTTTTAGAGTACTATAGGTCAAAGTTTCATACTCGTAGGGGCTGAAATTGCAGGAATACATGAGAAGGAAGGTGAGACAGAAGGAAAAACTCCAAATCAGGGTTTTCAAAGGTATTTTCACTTAAAACTATCATAAGTTTTGATCGGGATGTTCAATTGAAGTGATTCAAAAGCCATTGGAAAGATAAAACACATAATATTATATTGGAACAAATATTATAACTATTTGATATCATTATTCCTTATATATTTAAGTTGTAAGTTGATGATTGTAGTTATACCTCAGTTAAGAATCAATGGAAATACCTAAATTTACAAGAGATGAAGATATAGATGAAATCAATCCTGGGGAATGGTTGAGGATGATAATAAAAATTTGCAAGAATAATTACGGGGAAGGCATGTATTTGAATGGTGAAACTTGGAAGTGGTGGTATAGCTTTGATAAAGATACTAGGTGAAACACCACATCGTAAGTATTTGAAGAATTGATCTCAAAAAAATGGACCGAGGACTAAAAAATGGAAGCAAAGGAAGATATTGAGAAAAAAGGTGGGGATCTATCTAAGATACGATCCCTTAATGAATCACTCATTAAGGAGGTTGAGATATTAAAGAAAATGGGAAAAGGATGATTAAAAGGTATATTTGAAAAGGAAAGATGAAGAGATGTATATTACGAAATCATAATAAAAAATAATGGATGAGGTTAATTTATTGAAAAAAAAGAAGAATTGTCAAAATGAAGAGGAAAGAAGGATCTTGGATGAAGAATCTACCAAAAGAATTGAAAAGGAAATTTGCAAGAAGGTTGAGGAATCCCTAAATATTGATAATGTAAAATCAGAAATGCAATATAGAATTGAATAAGGACATCAAAATTTGATAGACAGGGTCACATTACAACTTCAAAAAAAGAAATAAGACAAGATTCAATCAGGTCAACAAAAGATACTTGAAGAAGTTGAACTCCATATAGAGGATGTCCATGCAAAATCCGATGGTATTATCTCCAAGGATAGAGTAATCAAATACCAAGCAAAGATGATCGAGGATGTCATTGTCTTTGAAAACAATATAGATGAAATGGGTGTGCAGAGTGAAGAAAAACCATCAAATGTGAAACCATATTGACAACCTCATTACCAGGAAAGATTTCAAGGAATAAAAGAAAGTCGATATCAATATTATCAAGGAGGAAGATGTAATACTTGTCAATATTCATGGAACAAAGAATCACAAAACCACTCTTCAACAAGCTATTATCAAAGACCAACAACAACTACAAATTGGAGAAGCTTCAACATCAATACATGGAATCAAGGGAAAGAACATTATGCAACAAATAGCCACCAAGGATTACGTCCGAAAATAATTAATTTTGTATGGATGGATCATCATCAAATTAAAGAAGAAAGTAGGAACACAAGAAAATCATATTACTTGGTTTCATCACATGTGAAGCCTTTAATTGCAAAGCTTTGAGGACAAATCTTTTTGAAGGAAGGTACTATGTTATGACCCAAGGGGGGAATATATAGGGTTAAATGTATATGATATGATCCCAAGGGGGTGCATATATGGGGATAAATGTACATTTAATATGTAAATATATATGTAATAGGGTCGACCTAATAGTAAAGGGGCCTCATGTGTAGGTGTGAATAGGTATATATAGATATCATGTATTCATTATCGAGTACATCTGAATTGTGATGTATGAATGTATTTTGTTATGTGGAGGATATTATCCTATTGTTTAAGGAGTTATTGTGTAACTCATCTCTGTTATCTCTATTGGAGTTGTGCTTCATGCTCACATTGTGTACATGATGTGTACTTCTGTTATGCTATGATAGTTTTAAACATTTGGATCATTAAATTCTCATACACAGTCATGATCACTCATGTATTTGATTTATAATAGTCACAAGCACATAATAGTTCTCATGGGTTTCTATGGAAAAATCTAGGATAGTATTGTGTAGGTGGCATAAGGTGGAATTATTTCCCCATAAATCTTAATTTATGTTTCCTATGCGTGTTTCTTAGACTGAAAGTTGTTGATCCTTGATAATGAACCTATTCTTATTCTGTTAGATATCATTTCTTTGTTTTTTTTTTCTATTATTTGGTGTCTTATTTAATGTCCTTCTGGTACAGTTGTAGTAGAAAGCTAATTAAAAAAAATACAATGTTTTTCTTGTTGTTTTTTTTTAGGTATACACTACTTTTATATGTAAAACCCACAAGTGCTCACCACTTTCATGTGAAACCTACAAACAAACCCTTATGTTTTCTACTTTTACTAAGGAAACCTATGAGTGAAACTTTACGGTGCAAGAAACACTCAAAATTTACAATTTTTTCTAGGTTTTTTTTTTAAGACCTAAAGACCCTATTATCTCACTATAGACCTTTTAGAAATCGGTTTTTCAAGGTGGTTTTCATTATTCTTTTAATCGTATAGTGAAAATTTTAAAAAATAAATATTACAAAAAGAAGAAACAATCACAATGTTTTCTTTTGGTTCACTTAGAAATATATAAAGTAGTTTGATGCATTTTAGGAGTGCTTGAGTTTAAAAAACAATATTAGATTCCTTTCATTAGCATGCTATCATGAAAATAAAAAGGAATTCCTTTCTTTGATTTGAAATAGTTTTCCTGAAAAAGTTGAAAAGTTGGATTGTGTTTAGGGTTTGGAATTCCTTTCTTTGATTTGAAATAGTTTTCCTGAAAAAGTTGGATTGTGTTTAGGGTTTGAAAAGATTTTCTTTATTTTTGTACTTTTCATAATATTTTTGAGTTCAAGTATTATTTTTAAATTTGAAGTAGTGTTTCAATTTACAATATTTCTATTTTTTATAACTTTAATTTTAGAACATTATATCTTTCTCACTTTCACAACCTTTTGAATAAGAACAACCTTTAAAATAAACATTTAATAAAATGAACTAGAATTGTTTTTTTATATAGTAAAATTACAAAAGTATAGGATTTTAGGGCCTTGGTTGTAGCTTTGGAGAGTAAATTCTCTAAGGCCATGTAAAATAGAACTGGGAGTTGTCACTAGTTGATATTGAAAAACCATTAGTAGCAAGACACTTGTCATGAAAGTGCGTCTTATGAGTGCATCAAACACTAGGTCAAGATGAGTAGGAATAGAGATTACCCCCTATATATTTTTTTAGTGGGATATGTGTGTACGATAAATTAAGTTGAAGTCGAAATTCCTTAGGCTGACACCATTTCTTTCGAGTTTTATGTCTAAGACTAAGTCCTATGTTCCCTGCCCATATGTAGAAACATGAACCATTATTGTTCCACTCGACTATCAATTATGAAGGGAAACCATTGTTTCCTCTCCTAGATTTTCACATCGGTGAATGCAAGTGGGAATTTTGTGTGGTACCTAAGACAAACACATAACATCTGCCTCAATTCTCCTTGAGGGTTTCCATGTTCTTGAGTATACTTGCACCTTAGGTGATGTTTGCATGGGTGTTACTGTAACTATCACTCCTTCACTAGTTGGACTTGGTCCCTTACCATCCCAAGATAACCTTCCAAAGGCATGTGTTTGGTTCTTCACTAATTGGACTCGAGACCTAACTATCTTAGGCTAAATTTTGGGAGAGTGAGTTTGATTTATTTCATCTTAGAGAGTCTTTTACAAGAGTCTGTTGATTGTAATTTGTGACCCCATAAAAGGCCTTATAGATTTTCTTCTTTGAATTAGAGGTTATGGCTACAGTTATTGAGGATACCAACCAAGGGACCTCTTCCCAAGGGGATTCTTGTGCAAGCCTTATTGACTAATATGAACTGGTTAAACATGATCTTTCTAATGTGACCCTTCCCCTCTCACTATAGGGAGGAAGGTTATGGTCAAGCTCTCATAGGGATGAATGTTAGGACATAATGTGTGGGAAATATCCCCATGCCACTCTAGGCCATCGAGTGATATTTCAACACTGAATGGTCCATATAGAATTGGAAATGGCATCCCAATAGGTAGTTTCAAAACCTTGACAGGGAATACACCATCACAAGACCTTCCCATTTCAATGTGATGTAACCGCATTCTTCTTGGAAAATATTCTATCTTGAGAAGCAATTTTTCCTTTCTTTGGAAGCATTGGCACCCCCTTAATGACCACCTTGAATCTTTTTGGATTCACTATGGAAACACCAAGTATGTACAAAACATTTGTAGATTATAAATGACTTACATTACTATGTGGAATTCAATGCAAAAAAATTACTCATATCAACCCACATTGAAATGCACAATCCAAGGAAAAAGATAGCACTAATTTTGTTATGCCAAGGGGAATGGGGAGACAACTCTTTTGACAATTTTCTCAAATGTCTTTTAAACAATACATGAAATACATTTCAATTGTCACTTTCCTACTACAAATATTCAACATAAATGGAATTTTTACAATTACAATGCACAATATCATCATTGATGTAAGACATATCTGGCATAGTTCTCTTTTAAACGATACTTGGAAGACATGTCAAAGACCACTTTCCTACTACATATATTCAACATAAATGTCATTTTCGCAACTATAATGGACAACATCATCATTGATGTCACATATATTTGACATAGTTACAAAAATGTAAGTTCATGCAAAAAAAACAAGATAATTGACAAGACGTAGAATTTGTAAGCTCTAATTTATTTATTTATTTTTAATGCTTCTATAGTGCATCTTCATCTAAATTTTTTCTAGAAAACTTTTATTTTTTACTAGTCAATACAAGAAATTGGGGAAATCTATAAAGATGTGTCATACTTTATATTGAAATATGGGGATGAAAATTTGATATGTTACAATTTTTTTAAATTGGAGCACTCAAAACTCATACACCTTAAAATTTGTGTTGTGTAATAAAAGATAATTGGTAGAGAATTATGTTTAATTTTTAAATAAATTAAAAAAAATTAACATCATATGTTAATATTTCTTTTAATTATAATTTTAGCATTAAAAATTTCCACAAAAAGTGAATTTTGTTCATAACAACTACATAAATGCTAAATATATCATTTTCAAAAACAAATTATACAAGAAGGACCCACACAAACTATAGTTTATCTCATATATTTTGTTTCTTTTTTAAAAAACTGTATTTTCTATTATTTTATACATCTTTGTGTTCATAACAATTTTTTTCATTTTTTTTTTAAGTAAAATGAAATGATTAAAATACTCTTTTGAAGAGTGAACATCTACAAGTTTGTGTAATGGTTAAGATATTGTTTTTTTCTCTAGCTATCTTCATTAATGGGAAACAAATTCAATTAAAGTTTTAGGACAATATAATTTAAAATATAATATGAAATCAAGAAAACAAACTTAGATTCCATTGGATAGAGGATTTAATGATGAATCCAATTCCACCTTCCATAAAAGAGATGAAAATATTTCACTCTCTAAAAGTTGTAGCTCCATGAAAACTTGCAAACATGGGAAGACTTGTTGACTCTTAAAGCCTCAAGAGAGGGTTAGACCTTGATCTATGGCTTATATTACCTCTATCTAGTCCTATATTGACTTAATCCTTTTATTATAATTTTAAACCCTAAATCAATATCTTAAAACCCTTAATCTAGATTATCCATTTCTGTCCTCCCAACTTGCCAAAATAAGTAACACAAATTCATGAAATCACCCAATTCCATTGCCATGTTATTCTTTTTCCAACAAACTATGATGGATCATATTTTCTTTTCTGATTGCTTTGCAATTTAAACATAGCAACCAAATTATTGTTTTATCCATAAGGAAACCATCCATCATAGTTTCTTTCCTTATTGCTTTGCACTACTTAAACATAGCAACCAACATCGTTGCTTTATCCATAAGGAAAACATCTATTATGACATGTAATTGAGCATTAACTTGTTTTCAAAGAGTGCATTGCTTTCATACTCTGAAAATATCTTCGTGCTTGGTCTTAGTAACCAGCCTTAGCTTTGCTGCTCAGTAACATTTTCCTTCATGCCATTTCCTATTCGCTTCTTCTCATCTGTCCTTGCTTGAATTGCTTTCACCCTGCCTTTGTTCTTGGCATCGTGAAAATAGAAGAAAACAGGAGAAAAAATGGTCCGTGTTCAACTTTGAAAGGGTTCATACAACTAATACATTTGAAATATTCTTTCAACGTATTGAGAAGTTTTCCTCATTTGGATAGGTTAATGTTAAAAAGCCAAGATTCCTTCATAGAAATGAAATTAATTTGTTTATATACTCATTATATATATTAGTATTTAATATAATTATTATAAAACATTTTAATAATGAAAATTTTGAAAAATTTAGTTACAATACTCAAATTATTTATTACTTCAATACTAAGTAGAATTAATATAAAACACTTTAATAATGAAGATTTTGAAGTATTTAGTTACAATACTCAAATTATTTATTAAATCAATACTAAGTAGCAAGCCTATGTAAGAACTAGTAACTTCCTCCTATGGTGCAACTATGCTTGTAATTGACTTTCACTACTCTTCTTCTCTCTCTAGAGATGCAATATTCCATCATCATATTTATGTCTTCTATATTTATAAATAGAAAATACTATTCAAAAGCCGATATTCTTATTAGAACCATTTTACATCATGTTGTAAAATAAAAATTCAAATCCACAATCTTCTCAATATAGAAAAGATCTCTTCTTTCTTTTATCAATAACTTTTTTAGTAATAAACTTATCAATAAATTAATGTTTTGACCCAAAATAAGATGGGATTATTTGCAACTTTAATATTCAAATATATGTAATGTCTAAATCTATTTTCTCCAAATTATGAAAAATATTGACCTTTACAAGTTAAAAACACTATAACAAAACATTACCATAAAAATAGGAACCATTAATTAAATCTAACCACACTTTTCTAAAAACATCAAAATGCAAACCATTATGAACTTTAATACAAACATCACTTTGACAAGCCCTTTCCATATCATCAATCATCACTTATGAAATTCAAATATATCTATGTTATTCTCATTCTCATTCTTACATAGAAAACTTTATTTAGATTGTTAATTGTTATCATTTTGTGGTCTTCTTAGATTTCTAATGTCTCCTTCTCTCGTTTTCTTGCATTCATAATATATGATTCTAATTCCTTACACAAATGCTCCATTGTTTGACTACTCAATTTTCAAAGCTCTGTGCTATTTAACATGAGTGGCACTCGCATTGTAAACAATATGAAGGTAGATTCCTCTATTTAAAGTTTTTTTAAGTATGTTTTTGACTTTCGAAACAAAAACATGTATGTTTGAGCTTTGCTTTTGCTCTCAATTTACCCTTGAATCTCACATTCTCAGTACTTAGAAGAAAAAATTAAACCTTTTGCAGGTAACACCTCATCATTCATTCATAAGAGACTCAATTCATATAGTGAACATGATGAAAGATTGGAAGACTAAAGAGGATGGATTTCTTTTATTTTTGTATGTAGTCTCTCTCTTCACAAAAATTCTAATCAATGAAGTCATGGACATCATAATTTTCTTACACCATGACACTTCAACTTTGGTGGAAATATGCCTCAGGTCAACATATTTTTTCTTTATAAGGAAATTTACAAGTAAATAGAAGGTGTCACAATTGGTTCTCCTCTTTCATCAATTGTCATTAAATTCTTTATGGATTACATTGAGAACAAAGAAATTGATTATGTTCCTCTAAAACCTAAGTAGTGGTTTAGATATGTAGATGCCATCTATAATGAATAACCACATGGATATTGAAATAATTCATGAATCATATCAATAACCAATCTAAACTCATTAAGTTTGGAGTGGAAAAGGAAGGGAACAAGGAATTATCCTTATTAGATGTGCTTACCATGAAGAATAAATATGGATCCCTAGCCCACAAGGTATACATAAATAAAATGCACACTGATAAATACTTGCATGCTAAGTGACATAACCACCTAGCACAAAACATTGGAGTAATTAGCACATTGGCAACCTAATCTATAAGAATCTATGATGAGGAGAACACGTAGAGAAATAAAATAACCATCTTATAAAGGTCCTTATAGGAAAGGGATATGTTGAACATCATATTGAAAAGGAAATCCAAAAAAAATTGAGTGACAAGAAAATAGACCAAAGTATAAGTAGCAATGACCCTAGAACTACACTCCCTTACATTCAAGGCACTCCTAATAAGATTTCCAAAATATTAGGGAAGGGAAACATAAGGGTGTCCTTCTCTCCATCAAACTCACTAAGAAATATGTTGGCCTCAATGAAATATCTAATTAATCGAAAACTTCATAAAAGGGTATATGTGATTCCATGTTCTTGAAGGAAATTTTACATTGGAGAGACACATTCCTTAGTAAAAACCAAGTTAAAATAGCATGTTGATGATATATTATATAAAAGGAATAATAAATATTTCTTTGTAGAGAAATCCCACACCTCCAAACACTATATATGTATAGAACAACCTAAAGTGTTAGCAAAAGTTCCACATTACTACAAGATAAAGATTAGAAAGGCTTTGGAAATCAAGAAATGCAAGAAGAACATAAATTAACATGATATTTTACATTTGAAAAAATCTTGGTAACCTATGGTTCTACACCTCATATCTTAAATCTTAAATTTTCCAAATGTTCCCTTTTGAAAATTTTTAACTCTCTACTTAAGGTTAGCCTTCCGTGTTGAAGATTATAAATTGAATGAACTATATTATGATACTCATTCCTTACAATGGAAATTTTTAAGATTTTGTTCTCTTAAAAATGAGTCTACTTTAAGTTTGAAAACGTCCATATTCATTAAAATTTAGAGGTCTCCATCTTATCTAGAAATATGACAACAATTGAATTTGCAGTTTATACATTGAACCCTTGTTCTTTCATGTTTAAACGTTCCTTTTTATCATCCTTAACATCATGTTGATTGTTAGAGTTTCAAATACAATACAATATATAGAATACTTAAAGATTGCTCCCAAATGAAATACAATATTATAATAATAATAATAATAACAATAATAATCTATTTTTAAGGTCATGACCAAGCCACATCAAATTGGTGTATGAGACCTCTTTGTTTATGTGACAAGGGACCCCATCCACGATTTCACTGGTAAAGTCTATGGAAGTATATATACCCTAACCCCCTTTGGATTTGAACTTGTGACCTCTTAAATACAATATATAAACGTGCTAATCCAAATATATAAACCTACTAGAGATTGTTGTATTTCCACATCTTTTAAAGCTATCTAAGTGGGACCAAGTTAGCCAAGCAATGGTTATGATAATAACCTCACTTTTTTAAATGGATAGAGAAACTACCACACCATTTTTCTAATTATTAATTTTAAATGCCAACCACTTTTAGAATTCAAACAAAGCCAGTTTAAATGTTTGACAAAATTAAGTTTTTTCTAGGTTCAAAACAATAGATGGGAAATTGACATTTTCGACCTCAAATCTAGCATGAATCACTTTGGATTGATGGAATTGCATATATTAAACATTAATGTTGCAAAACTTTTTTGGAAGCTCAAATTAACACGACTTTGGGAAACCAACATTTTTTTTCTTAAAATCCAACATTAATATTTTTGGATTAATGGTATTGTATATATTAAATGTTAACATTGCACAATTTAATTGTGATAAAAATGTTAGAAGATGTGGAATCCATTAAAAAAAATAAAACTCATCTATTCAAAATTACAATTTTTACAAAAATTATCTAACTTAATCACAAATAAACAAAAATCAAAATGATAAAACATTTAACCTTCTTTTTAAAAAACAATTTACAAAATATTAACTTTCTTTCTAAAAACATATTTGAACCATACAATTTGATTTTTCAATATAAAAAAGAATTAACAATATAATTTTGATATATTTGAATAAATTATTTACTAATATAATTCAAATAGGCATATGAGTGTTTGTATTCATTCTTGTTAATTAACCTTATCGATTAGAGGAAGACAAAACCTAAACAATTTTACGAGAACAATTTGGAACTGATACCTGAAAAAGTTGCAAATCAAGGGCTTTGATATATTTGAAGGGAGCAAGCTAACTTTCTAGTTTTTAGTAAAATAATAATAATTTTTTTTTTTGTTTGTTTGTTTTTGTTTGGGTAAAAATTAGTTTGAATTCAGTTAGATTTTTAGAGATAACTTGAGTTTTGTATGGAACAAAGTTTAATATATTTCAAAATTCTACTTCAAAGATTTTGTTTTATTTTAAACGAACCTAAATATTCATAAAATCGATCAAAATTCTAAATTCACCTAAAATTTAAACTAACACCACCCAAAAACAAAAAAATAATTCAAGAGGAAAGATTGCTCCTGATTTAACCCACCTTACTCTAAGCTGACTTTATTTTATTGGTGAAACCAACATGATTTTTTGGGCAGCTAGGTCTCCATTTTTTGTCCTGATTTTCTCTTAAATGGCACACAGCGTTTGCCCTCATTTTATGTGTGTGGGTGTTTCTGTTATACTCGAAGGGACTCTTGCGATGGTAGAGAATTGTCTACAGATGTGCCTTTGCCATCGTTTGAGAATGTCCGGAACATTATTCCCGTCGTCTTTCTGTTGTTTTTTAGTTCTTTCTGTCGTCTCATTTCCAGGATTTTTCCTCGACAAAATTATCACATTGAATTTCAAACCTAAAAACCATAATGTGAGATTTTATTCGAATCGAATCAATCACATTGCTACAGGAGTTCTTATAATCTCGAATAAAATGGAATGTAGTACGTCAATTGCTTAAGAAAAACGCACTGCGTGAATCCATGATTTTACTTTGAGAGTGAATCAATCACATTGCTACAGGAGTTCTTATAATCTCGAATAAAATGGAATGGAGTACGTCAATTGCTTAAGAAAAACGCACTGCGTGAATCCATGATTTTACTTTGAGAGTTTTAGTTGCATGCATGTGAGATGGGTATATTCAACGTTTTTCAAGAAATTTGTCTGGTGCGGCGAATCCCAGAGGAATAATTAGTTGGCGCCTGAGGAAATTTGTGATAAAGGAATTTGTCTGGTGCGGCGAATCCCAGAGGAATAATTAGTYGKCGCCTGAGGAAATTTGTGATAAAGGAATTTGTCTGGTGCGGMRAATCCCAGAGGAATTTGYGTGGATTGTACGCAACGTTACATGCACATCGGCCCACTGGTATCCACATCTTCCAGTCATCTAAATCCATTTCCTTCATTATAATCTTTTGTAAGGAATAAAATGCGCCTCTGATAACGGCTCGGTCGGCGACTTTAACCTAGACACTGAAATAGATTGAATAGATTCCCGTGTTTCACTGCATTGAAAAATCTTTAATCAAATCAACAAATAGAAAGAGTTCCGTGTTTCACAAACCAAAATTTCCAAAAAACCTAACAATCATTACGATGATATTAATCCAATAAAACCCTAAATAATGTCGTTATGTGTAAAAAAGTAGCATCAATTTAAAGTAAAAGCTTCGCTTAAATAAGTGTTGTTCGCTCTTTCGAAGAATATGGAATGTGACAACTGCCATTAGAATTCTCTGGTGCGTCGATGGGGTCCCATAGGAATTTGCGTGGCCTGTACTCAACGTTACATCCACAAAAAATCATCCCACTCCTACCCACTTCAGATCTTCGAGACACGATTATTGTTCCTTCATTATAATCATCTGTATGGAATAAAATGGGCCTCTCATAACGGCCCGGTTGGCGACTTTAACCTTTCTTTCAGTGTTTTCTTTCAGACTGTACAAGAAGTTCGACACGCTGAAATAGACTGAATAGATTCCCTGTGATTTGGACGACACTTTGAAAACAATTTTGCACCAAACATCATAATTCTAACTTTACCTGAGCATGACATTTTGAAAAGAATTTTGCACCAAATATCATTATTATAAGTTTACCTGAGCATGACACTTTGAAAAGAACTTTGCACCAAACATCATAATTCTAACTTTACATGAGCACTGGTTGTCCAACGATGAAGAAAATCATAAATTCGAACGTATAAAGAGCAAGAAATACACATTTTCAGAAATTACAAATTCAAATCACTGCATTGAAAAATCATTAATCAAATCTTTAAATAGAAAGAGTTCCATATTTCACAAAGAAATATATCACCTCTCCTGGTTATGGAAATGAATTTTAGCAATAGAGGAAACCTATTACTTTATTTGCCAACAACCCACAAGGAATGTGGGTGAGACCATTGTACCAAGAAAATGGGTGGGTGAGAGGACAATACTCTCACCCACATGGTAAGTTGGTAACACTATTGGTGAAAAAGTTTTTCATTATTTCTTTGTCAATCTAAATTTTTGGTAATGTCTCACATGGTAAGTTGGTAACATTATTGGTGTGAAAAAGTTTTTCCATTATTTCTTTATTAATCTAAATTTTTGGTAATGTTAATAAGGTAAGTGAATTTGGTTAAGGGAGAAAAATTTAAAGGTGAAAAAGATAAGTGATTTTTGAGGAGGTTCAAGTGACCATAAATTTATAGGGAATTTAAAACATAATTACATTTACACATGTTTTTAGAAAAGTCTTAATATTGTTTACATAGTTGTAGTGAAGTTTATACTTTTAAGTAGATTAGAAAAATTTCAATATTGTTTTGTGGTAATTATAAATTGAGAGTGGTGGGATATGTATTCTTTTAATTAAATGTGAATGAGAATTCACTATCACTATAAGTAGGGTGTTATTGGTTATAATTTATTTTCTCTTTAGATACCATTATTATGGAAAAATTGATATTGGAGAAGAACAACTTTACAATGACAATGTTATTAGTGATAATTTTTTCCAATCCCACTTACATAGTGATGAAATATCAATGCCAATAAGAAAATCCACGGTTAGGGAAAGAAGTGAGTCTCGTTCCAAAGAAATTCACTCAAGTAAGATAGCCTACCCTTCCCTGGAGTCACAAATAGGATCGACAAGGTTATAAGAAACAAGGACCCCTTTTTAAACCCCCAAACCGTTAGAAAAAAGATGAGATTAATGAAGGACACGATGAAAGGATACCAACATAAGGGGCTTATAAGGTAGAATGTTTTTGGTGCAAATGCTATATAGGGAAAACTAGGTGATTATTTCACATAAGGATTAAAGAGTGGTGAGATGATATCAAGAATGGGCACACGGTAAAACCATGTAGTAAAAACATGTTTTATCTTGTCTCTTTCTCTCTCTCCTACCTTTTTTTTTTTCCAATATGTTCTTTCTATAGTTGCTAGTGTTCTTTGTTGTTGTTTCTTTTGGCTCTTTCTCTCTCTTTTAATTTTTGCTCAATCCTCTTGTCTTTTAGTCTTATGTTATGTTGTTTGAGGTTTTTGTTTGTTTTCCTTCTTAATCTTGTTTTCATTTATGATTTTTGTTTTTGTTCTTTTAAGGTTTTGTCTCTTGCAGATTTGTTTGTTTTCTTAGATTTTGTGTTTTGTTTCATTTATTATCTTTTTTTTTTTGTTAGCTATACATTCCTCACTTCAGGATTTTCCTACCTAGACCACGCCAACTCTTAACATGAATGCCTTAACAATCCATTCCCTCACCAACTAGTATGGACTTCTTTCTTTGCCTTTTCTTCCTTAATATATTCTTATTTTCATTTTTTTTATTTCTCTTCTTTAAATCTATTATTTATTAAGATTTTTAAATTAAGTAGTGACTTATTTTTATTGTTATCTTTGACTTTTGTTTTCTTTTATTTTTTTTTTAACAATTTATAATTGTTTTAATTCTTCGTTGGTTTGTTTATGATTTTGTTTTTCTCTATAATATTTTTAATTATATCTTTTGGTAGGTTGTTTTTTCTTCGTTTCATAACTTTCCTTTTATTAGGGTTTATTTTATTTTTAATTCTTCAATTATATTTTCTTCCTTTCATAGTTTCAGTTATTTTTAATTCTTCGTTGGTTTGTTTATCCTTTTATTTGTCTTTCTAATATTTTTAGTTATATCTTTCGGTCGGTTTTTTTGGTCGTTCTTTTATTATATATTTTTTTTCCTTTTAAATTTTTAATATTATATTAATTTTAGTATTATTGTCTCTCTAATATTTTTAGTTATATCTCTCGGTCTGTTTTTTGGTCGTTCTTTTATTATATATTTTTTTTCATTTTAAATTTTAATATTATATTAATTTTAGTATTATTGTCTCTCTAATATTTTTAGTTATATCTGTCGGTCTGTTTTTTGGTCGTTCTTTTATTATATATTTTTTTTCATTTTAAATTTTTAATATTATATTAATTTTAGTATTATTATAGTGTAATAATTTTTTAGTTATATCTTTTGGTAGATTTTTTTTTTTGTCATTTCCTTTGATTTTTTTAGTTTTTATTTTTATTTTTTATTTTAAAGCTTTTAGTTTTTATTTTTATTTTTTATTTTAAAGCTTTAGTATTATATTAAGTATTATTATTTTTAATAATATTAAGGGTTTCTTATTTGTAATAAGATAATAGTTTTACTACTATTAAGCTTATTAAACTTAAGAATAACAAACTCAAACTTATCAAGTTATCGTATTTGTATCTATTTTCTATTTGCTTAGATATTTTAGTAATAGTGCAATTTTACTCTTTATTATATTTTTTTTATATATTTTTTGGATTCCATATTATTAGTATTATAGGGATTGTTATTATATTATAGGATTATTATAATAGCATTCTTTATAATATTTTAGTATTTGTTGTTTATCTTACTTTTTAGGTTTAGTGTTTTTATTTTATCTCTAATTTATTAGATATTACTTAGTATAGCCTAGATTTGTTTCTTAGTTTTTAGTTTTTTATTTTTTATTTTTTTTTCTTATATTAGTTTTAGGTTTTTATTATTATTTTGCATTTTTACTAGTATTTCAGGTTTTGGTTTGGTTTTTATTTTATTCTTCTTTAGGTAAAAGTTATTATTATTATTAAGGTTGTTCACTCTCTACATATTTGTATAATTAACAACTTAAAATTGAGATCAATTACACATAATAAAGGTGAGGGCATTCTAGCTCACACATTCTATATTTTCTTAAGCTGGAAAATGATTACATATATATAATGTAGGTGAGCCTCTAACAAACTCCTGAATTTGGGGATTTGAAAACCACTCAAACACTAATCTAGCGTACAATAGAAATATGTTCTAACAATTTCCTAACTATGGCATTCCACCATTATTCTCCAACACTCCCCTTTAATGGAGAAATGGATTTAATACAATGTCAATACATAACATGCCTGTCGGTCTTAGACTCAGCTAGGCTTACAATCATTACAAAGGACAATTCAAACATAACCTTAAAATTTAGTTCAACTCCTTGTATGAGTGAGTTTTTCTCTTCCTCCTTTTCCAAATTCTGAAACCTCTATGCATTTTCAATTTAAGTCTTCCTCTTTTGCTGAAAATTCCATGTTTCAACTTCTTATCCTTCATCTTCTTGTTGATGTTTGTCATCAATCTGAAAATTATTTCAGATTGTCCATGCTTGTCCTCTTCAACTTTTTCTTTGAAAAATTGTTTGTAAGTGAACTATTGCCACATACCATTCTCTGTTGTTTTCTCTTCACCATTGAGCTTTTGATCATCAATTTGTTGCAACATAAGTTCATAAAAGAACTTAATTTCTTATGGGATCCACTTCATAAAATTTTCTTCAATTTCATCATCTTCTTCTCCAATATCCATTGGGTTTTCATCATAAATTGACTCAATTTTTGTATCTGTAATGCAGTTTTCTTCTTCTTCAATGACCATGTAGTCTTCGTCATAATATGGTTTGTTTATCCATTTTTCAATGAATTTAATCTCTGCATCATAATCTATTGTTTGTGTGCTTTCATCACAATATGACTTTTCAATAAATTTTAATTCTTCATCAACATTATCTAGCACTTTGACTGAGTGCGAGACTACATGTTCTTTATTTACAAATTCAACCTCCTCAGTGAGGCCTTCTTCTTCATCAGATTCTTTAGAAATAAATATTGTTGGATCTTCTTATTTAACTTCCACTTGGATTATTGCTCCAAGTAGGGTTTCCTTTCCATTCAACAAATCATCAATAACACTTTTCTCCTTCATAATATGTAGCCATTATTCTTCTGAACAATTTTCTTCATCAAAAACCATGTTCTCATCATCATATATCGCCTTAATGGAAGTTTCTTCATTAAAAACACCATTATCCACATGCGACTGAGCACAGTGGGATTCAACATCTTCACCATCAACTTCTGAAGTTTCAACATAAGAAGATGCACTCTTTCCACTATACTTCATTTCTAGAATATACCATAACATTTTTTCATTGTCTATATGAAAAAAATCATATAAAATAGGAGACAAAATACTTACATCTAGTGTTGAACTGATAAGATATAAGGCTATTTTATCTTTTCTCTTATCATGGGAATTAACCAAACCATCTTGAACAAATTTCCATAAATCTATTGAACCAAGTAATCCTTCCATTTTAAATGCCCAAAGCTTAAAATTTCTACCTTAGAAGGATGGCAGAACTGGTATTAGTCTTTTCAATATTTCACCAATTTCTTCATGTTCTTCATTGATCTGGTCCAATTCTTCATTTTGATCCTCAAGTATGGGTTCTTTCTTGATCTGGTCTTTATCAGGTACATGTTCCTTAGCTACAACTCGAAACACTTCATATTCTTCTTGACAATATACTGCCTCTATCCTTTGATTTTTTTTCCTGATTTGTTTCATGTCTCTCCTAAGATGTTTAATTTTCCTATGCTTACCCATGAGAGTAGAAATCAACTGCCCATCCTCCTTCTTCTCTATGTCATTACTGATTAATGCATGAAAATTCCAATTTTCCCACTTGTTCATTGTCTAAGAATTGCAGATTATTTGTCACAATAAAAGTTTTATTTTTGTTCACGCTTTTCACACTATTCATGTTCACATTTTTCTCATTCCAAGATTTTATGATCAAATAAAATATCACCATCAGTGGGAATCATATGCCATATACAAAAACTATTTATAATGCTCAACCAATATATAAAAATATAATAAAATTTCATGAGAAGTTATTCTCTTTGCTGCCACTTATCCTCTGTCATGGCTAAACACTCATACATTACCTCATATGGTTCATAAGGTGTATGCTTTATATCATGACTATTCCAATTTGGACTCAATCCTTCTCTTAAGAAAGTTCTTTCACACATGCCAACCACAACCATGCCTCCTGACAAGTTAATTCCCTAGCTTACCAATGCAATTATCATTTCCATAATTCCACGTTGGAGACTCCATGGGAGTGCATCATGATTTGGGATGACTTCATCCCAACATAGCCTCTGGATTTTTCAGTTGGCCTTCACTCCTCAACATGAAAAATATAAATCCTCTATGTTCATGCACTTAGAACACACAGATCCTCATACAAGTATGTTTATAACCAATTAAAATTGACCTCAAGCATAATGATCCCAAGCTGGGTGTATTCAATATATAAACTATTCCACAATCTGATCATTACACAGATTCAACACTAAGTAACGTTCAACACCAACACTTGATCCTATAAGCCTTAACTTTTCAATGCTTATTTGGACCCTCCATTGTGCTACATATGGTGTCTTCCTTCATGGGTCTTAAAGTGTGTTTGCATGGGCGATTTCTCCTCTAATGGGCGATTTCAATTTTCATAAACAAAAGAGGGAAAACATAACCATGGAATCAATTTACCTCAAGAGTGAATATCTTGAATTGACACTTCCATTCTTAGAACTCTGCATCTTTTATGCTTGGGAGAATTGGAAGAGTTGGGTGCTCCTCTCATTAACTCCACTGCACATATAATGTTTCACATTCGATATGGCTTGTTCATCCATCACTCTAGGATTTTCCTTCTCTGGAATTCATGCACATGTCTCCACCCGACGTTAGGTCTCTCTTAACAGTGATTCCAACAACGTGTATTCCTATCCTCCACACATCTTCCCATAGATTCCAACCAGACCCACAGAGTATTTTATGCACAGATCTACATGCAAATCTCATCACTCCTCAGCTCTGATACCAAATTAACAAATTAAAACTAAGACCAATCACACATAATAACAGTGAGGCCATGAGGGCTCACACAAGTGACACTAGCTCACACACTCTATATTCAATTTGATAAATTGCATACAAATTTATAGGCTTGGATAGCCCCTAATAGCCTCCTGAATTTGTGGATCTGAAAACCACTCAAACACTAATCTAGCGTACAATAGAAATTTGTTCTAACAATTTCCTAACTATGGAATTTACTCATTATTCTCCAACATGTATTTATTGCAATGTTGTCCTCTTCTCTTATTTGACTTCTTGTCCTAACGATGGATCCACTTGGTGATCCAAAACATTGATTTTTTTTTAAAGATGACTATTACTATAGATTTTCCAAGCATTCCAAATAACCTCTCTCACCATAGAAATTAAAAAAATCTTATTACATCCTTGTACAAAAGGGAATTTTGTGATGATATCACAGGTTCTAGAAAAATTAAGGATTAAAATAGAGAGAAGAGTGGTTGACCTTGAATTTATGAAAATTTTTAGAGACAAAAGTGTCTTTCCCAAGTTCACTATGATTAACGATTGCTTGAGAAACATATGGAATAACTCATAATTTAAAAGTCTTGGTTTGATTCTCATACATGGATAAATCAAGAGAAAAATATCCCCACTCGACCACCTCTTGCGCATTGCATTTAATATTCAATTAAAGCTGGAAATCATAATTTGTTTTCACACCTGGTTGCCATTCGACTCTATCATAGTGTTAAAGGCTGAGAATGAAGGCCATAGGATGTGAATCAGGTGAGAAAAGTGTTGAAGTATTATGTAGTTGTGGAATATATTATTATTGTATTTGATTAAGTCAAAACCCTAAAATAATAATGCTAAAGTATATTTGTAATGTC
>JASDQU010242303.1:96208-110335 GCA_032191745.1 Picea mariana
TAATTGCTACATTACAAGTAAACACTATAGTTGTGTTAGCAGTCTTTGAAATATTCTATTACTTCTAGGTACAATAAATACTTGGTAGCATGTGAGTACTATTGATATAAATGCTTATTGTACTTGTTTGCAAGATGAAATAACATCTCCTCTATGAGACAATTCTTGTTTTTCTTCTAGGTAGGTCACCTTGGTAAAGCTATGATTATTACCATGAAATTTTCCTTCATTCTTATTACCATAGATATGTTCTTATGAAATGTTATTATATTGGAAATAATTTTTCTCTTGTTGCTCTTGTCTTGGGCAGGTTATCTTACAAATTCCATGAAGGTTACCATGGATATGTACGTGTTCCAGGAAGGTTAAAATGAAATCAGGTCACCAATGATAACTCTGAGAGGGAACTACAATGACAGTTGTAGAGGGAAACATACTAGATAGCCTCCAACTTGAGACATGGAGCGAACTGAAAATAAAGAAGAGTTTGTTTCCGAGCAGTGACAACAAAGCCAAAGGAGTTTTGGACATCCTACACTGAGACATGTGTGGAACAATAACAACCACTTCACTTAGCAGATAATGGAGGAGAATTCACATTAGATGAATCCAAAGAATTTTGTGAAAAAGTTTTCATTAAGAGGGATCTCAATACTCCATAGAGCCCTTGGCAAATTGGTGTAGAAAAAAGAAATAAATGAATGATGACATTTGCAAGTAATGGAATTGTACCAAAAGAGAGTGTTCCAGAGAACCATGACATGACAGAACCACAAAGACCTGCATAAATGATTACAAATAAAAGAAGACCAGCTTGGGCTCATGAGATTATTCAAGATGTCAATAAGTATGGTGCTCCATATGGATCTTTCAGAGAAAGAAAGAAACCTCGACCATATTCTAGATACATGGCATTGTTATGTGATACCATTGATGTTAAGCCTATTGTTATGAAGAGGCTGTAGAGAAGGAAGCATGGAAGGGTTCTGTGATTGAGGAATGACAGTCCATCATTAAGAATGATGTTTGGGATGTGGTTCCAAGATCAAAATATAAATAAATTGTGAGTTCCAAATGGATCAACAAGACGAAACACTTAACAGATGACAGTATTGGGAAGTACAAGGAAATATGTGTGGCTTGTGGGTTCTCCCAGAAAGAGGAATAGATTATGAGGAGACGTTTTCTTCTATGGTGAGATACACTTGTTATAATTGCAGTAATGAAATGGAAGATACATCATATGGATGTGAAGACAAATTTTCTAAATGGTGTAGTGGAAGAGGAAGTGTATGTGGAGCATCCACAAGGATTTGAGACACATGACATGAAGACACATGTGTGTATATTGAAGAAAGCCTTGTATGGATTGAAACAAGCACCCAGGGCATGGTACAATAGAATTGGCATATTTTTTATAAGCTTGGGTTTTACCAAGAGTAAAGAAGATCCCAACCTTTACTACAAGGTTGAGGATAGTGGACCAATGATTTTTTTGTTATACATGTGGATGACCTGTTTCTAATAGAGAATGAGAAGCTCATCGTTGAGTGTAAGAGAAATATTGCATCAAAATTCGAGATGAAATACCTAGGTATGATGCATTATTTCTTGGGTATAGAGGTGTGGCAGAAATTGGATGAGATTTTCCTTAGCCAATGAAAATATGTGGTACAAATCCTGAAGAGATTCGAAATGATAGATTGTAAATCCATCCCCAAATCGATGGTGACGAACCTGAATTTATTGAGTGATACTTCTTCAGAGATAGTGGATTCCACCATGTATAGGCATATGATTGGTTCCTTGATGTATTTGATGAATACTAGGCTAGATATATGCTTTGCAGTGAACACTGTGAATCAATATATGGTAGAACCAAGAAATTTTTACTTGATTACAAAAAATCACGTTTTAAGGTACCTAAAGGGCATGATAGACTTTGGACTCTGATATGTTTCAAATTGTAATATAAGAATGCAAGGATATTCTCATTCAAATTGGGTCGGTAGTGTCATAGATAGGAAGAGTAAATTAGGATGTTGCTTCAGTTTGGGGTCAACCATGATTTCGTGTCTTAACATGAAGAAGACTAGTGTCGCACTCAATATGACCGAGGCCGAATATATAGCAGCATGTTCAACTAGTAGCGAAGTTGTGTGGCTTCAAGTTGCTTGTAGGACTTTTTGATATTGAGATGGAGGTGACTTGTATTTTTTGTGACAACCATAGTTTTATAAATTTGTCTGAGAACCCTATGTTTCATGACAAGTCCAAGCACGTCGAGATCAAGTACCATTATATCCTAGATATGGTCCAAAATGGAGTTGTGAAGCTTCAATATATTGTCACAGATGAGAAGATAGTAGATGTGTTGACCAAGCCTGTGTCAAAGGTAAAGTTTGAGTACTACAAGGAAAACCTTGGAGTGGTCTAGGAGGACTTCCCTCGTAAGAGGGAGTGATGAGTCACATATGCGATTCTAGGGGTAAGTAGCTTACAAAGTGTAGAAACAATGGGTAGTCATTTATAGGAACGATAATTTCCCAGACTCTATAAGGATTAGGTAGTAGCGTAGTTCTGTGTGAACTGACTCAAACTGAATAGTTTCCTAGACTTCGTAAGGATTGGGTATTAGCATAGTTATGTGTGAAATATATCAAACTCAATAGTTTCCTAGACTCCACAAGGATTGGGTAGTAGTGCAGTTCTGTGGTTGAACTGACTCAAACTAAATAGTTTCCTAAACTCTGTAAGGATTGGGTAGTAGCGTAGTTATGTGTGTAAACTAGCTCAAGCTGAATAGCTTACCGGAATCCATAAGGGTTGGGTAGTAGCACATTTCTATGTGTGAACTGGCTCAAATTGATAAATTTCCCAAACTCCGTGTGGATTGGGTAGTAGTGCAATTCTATGTGAGTTGGCTAGTTTCCTAGATTTGAGTTAGTTAGATGACGTCATGTAATGACATAAGGTTTGAAAGAAGATCGAGACCCATAATGCCTGAGAGGAAGACGAGGTTGTTCCCACTAGAGAGATTCTACATGTGTTGATGAGACACCAGATGAATGAATGTGGCATGACCATCAAATAGTATATGTGTGATTATGAAAGAGCCAATACTTGGCTATGATGGTGATTGTGATATATTGATTCACCAGATAGCTTGTGTGACTATAACAGAGCCTGTTTGAATATGAATACTTGTGACATGATCTATTTGATCATGAGATAACTTGTGTGGATGTGGTGATGCTATCTGCAGACTTGTCTGCAAGACCATGTGATTTTTGGTAGTCTTGTACATGCCATGTGTAATGGATGGATGTGATTGAGACTACTAGATGAAGAAAATCATGGATAATACCTCCCTATCTAAGAGGGAGTGTTGATATTACAAAAATTCTAGTGATGTATAGATTCATGGAAATTCAACAAGTAAATGGTCCAAAGTACAAATGCATACAACAACATTATTGAAGATTATGCCAGAAGAATACCTTCCTTGGTAAGAGGGAGTGCTCAAGTATTATGTAGCTTTGGAATATACTCTTATTGTATTTTATCAATTCAAAAACATAAAAAAATAATGCTAAAGTATATTTGTAATGTAGGCTCAAGAAAATAATAATTATTATATTTTGTACTTGCGATATGAGAAGTCGACCCTCTCAGAAAAAGTCAAAGTAAATTATATTTTCCAGAAAAGACAGGTCGGCCCTCTAGGAAATGTTCACTAACATAATAAGTATAAATAAGGTGATTCCTTACTCGTTTGGTGATTACAACTCACTCAGTTATAGCACAAGTTTGGTGGAGAGTTGTAGTTACAACTAAAACTACAGGAGGAAGGATAAGGCACACCTCTTGGTATTGGTTGGTGTCTCTCTCATGCATTACCTTTCTAGGGTAATGTGTTATGGTTTGGATTGTTCCTTGGTGTATATCTTGGTGTATGTCTTGGTATAATACTTGGTGTATATTTTGGTGACAAGTGACAAGTCTAGTAGAAGGGTTTCCCTTTGAGTAAAAGGGTTATCTGGGATATTTCTCTCTAAGATATCTTTGTACTAACACTGTACTTGGTTGGTGAATCTATACTGAAGAAGTTATGTTTGGTTTTCTTTCCCAAGAGGGTTTCCTAAGATAGATCTTAGTTTGTTGTTCTTAGGGGTGGCATATGTAGGTGCATATGGTTGGGTGACGATGATGTAGCATCGTCTATGGAAAAACAATCACGTAAAAGTAGTTAAATTGCTATGGTAAATCTAACCCTAATTAGTTTTAGGAAAAATTCAACAAAAATAAGCTAGATCGACTGTTAGAAAAGAGTGCCACAATGAGTGACACAACTTGGAATCATAGTGACTTAGATCTAAATGTTAACGACTCAAAAAAGTGGTTAATATATCCTCTCGCATATTGGAGCACACAAAGATAAGTGTTCTGAAAAAGGGACTCAATTTCACCTTGGCACCCAAAATGATCCCATTGGATAGCATTATCTGTAGTATAGAAGATGGAATCCAATCCCTCATTGATAAGGACAAGGAGAGTATTCGACAATATTGTGCAGTAATATTGAGAGGAAAAAAATTCCCAAGAAACAATATAGGTATGGATGAATATCATTCCTTGAATAACCTTAGAAGAAACCCTAAACTAGTGATATTAAAATAAGATAAAGGTGGTGACATCATAATCATGAATAGTGATGATTGTAAATACAATATGATTAAGAACCTTACATTGAGTGGTGACTATAGGAAATTGGATAGCAACATGATAGATAGATTTACCACAGAGATCAATAAAGTTATAAAAGGTTCCATCTTGGATGAATGAACCAAAAAATGCTTGCTTCCTACTTGTGAGATAAATCTAAGGATTCACAGTCTTCCAAAAATCCATAAGGAAGGAGTCTGTCTCACACTAATTGTGAACATGATTGGTTCCCTCACCTATGAAGTAACACAATATGTGGAAAAAATATTGGAACCTTTGGATGGGAATTCATACTCCTTTAGAAAATATTCCTTGGACTTTGTAAGGATCATTAATAATGAAAGTGTTGAAATTGATGATATCATCATCAATTTTGATGTGGTTTCTCTCTTCACAAAGATACCTCTAGATGAAGTTATTCATATTGTGAGGGAGGTCACTAACCCTAAAACAACTAAAATAGAATAATGTTTCCTTTGATCTACCTTCTTTATCTCCCAAAGAGTCTTTTATGAACAAACAATTGGCGTTGCAATGGGGTCTCCCTTGTCGCCCATTTTGGCCAATCGTTTTATGGAAAAATATGAAAGAAGAGACTTGAATGCCAAGAGATAAATAATATATGTATACGATACTAATGTGATATGGCCACACAATAAATAAGAACTCGAAAAATTCTTTTAGCACCTTAACTGTATCTTAGAGAAAATTAAGTTCACTATGGAATTGGAGGAGAGTAATAGAATTCCCTTTCTGGATGTATCGATTCACAAGAATAAATATAGGTACCATGTCCATGAATTCTATAGGAACAAAACCCATACAAAGAGTTATCTTCATTCAAAACTCATCACCATCCCACTCACAAGTGGGAGTTCTGAACACCCTAACATTGAGATCTATTAGAATCTTTGATGAAGACCACTTAGACCACCTTGAATAGGAAAAATATTACCTTGCCACATTTTTCAAGAGAATAGGTTACAAGAATAAGGATGCCAGTGCTACAATAATAAAATATATGGTTAGGGAAAGTGGTGAGCCTTTTTCCAGAGAAATTCACCCCAATATGATATCCCACCCTCCCTACATTAAAGGGGTCACAAATAAGATCACTAAGGATATAAGGAATAATGATATCACCACCTATTTTAAATTCCCTAAAACCATTAAGAAAAAGATGAGATCAGTGAAGGACATCATGGACCAATGCTATCATAAAAGTGTCTATACGGTAGAATTAGCTTGCGAAAAATGCTACATCGGGGAAACTTGGTGATCATTTCACATAAGGATTAAATAGCACAAAGTTGGTATAAGGAATGGGTGCACACATATCTCAACATTAGTTGATAATTCGAATGGAACGAGACACCATGTGTTCCTTGAAGACACCAAAATCATGGCTAAAGAGGATCACTACTTCAAGCATAGAATCAGAGAAGCTATTGAACTCATTAAACACCTTAGCAACCTTAATAGGGATGGGGGTATAGATATCAATGAAAATTGGCTTTTGTTGATCTACATTATAAGAATCATGTAGTATGAATATGTTTTCTCTCATCTTTTTCTCTCTGTCCTTCTTGTGTTGGTCTTTCCCTTCCTTTTTATTTGTCTAGTCTTCTCTTCTTGTAGTTGCTAGTGTTCTTTGTTTCTTTTTCCTTTGTCTCTTTCTCTTTCTTTTAATTTTTTCTCGTTTCTCTTATCTTTTAGTCTATTTCTATTGCTTGATATTTTCTGTGTTTTATTTCTTCTATTATTGATTTCCCCTTTTGTTATTTCTTCTTAATCTTGTTTTTATTTATGATTTTTTTTGTTTTTATTTTTTAGGGTTTTATTTCTTGTAAGTTTGTCTATTTTCTTAGATTTTGTTATTTATTTAATTTATTATCATCTTTTATTTCTTTCCCTTTATTCCCTTAGTGTGTTCTTATTTTCATTTTTTTTGAGATACAAATAATTGTATTGATATTTTGAGCGGAAATCAAATACACATTGACGATCCCTTCAACTTATAACATTAGAAACCATTGTATTTATATAATACCTCTATCAAATAATAATATATCCTATCCTTATTACTTTTACTCTTACAATCATCCTTATACAGGTCTCTACAAACAAATATTTCCACAACATCATACTGATGCTAAGACAAAACCATGAGACAAACTCTCTCTAACTTTACATAAACAAAAAATAAAGAATGACCAAAAATACATTCATTAAAATAGTTATAAGTGTATCAAATCTATAGGATTATGGTCCTTAATGTCTCGAACAAAAAAAAAAATTCTTCAAAATGAGTGCTTCCTTTGATAATTGATCAACTTTGTGGTTGAATTCTTGGTATACATGAGAAAAAAAAATCTCTTTTCCATAATTCTATCTGAAAATGGTAAAAGTAACATATCAAACTTGGAGTTGAGATGTTACTTTTACCATTTTCCCATTCCATCAGAATTTTGGAGTCACCAAAGACATGTAGCCTCTTAACATGCATGTCCATTGCAACCTTAAGTAGGATCCAAAGAGCATAGATTTATTCTCTATTGTTTGTGCTCAAACCTGCCCCATACTTTAGTAAAAAGTAATTTTCATTATGTAGATAAAGAATGGCCCCAACTCCACAAGTTCCTAGAGTACCCTGGCATGCTCCATCAAAAACTCCCCAAGGCTTAGTGTTGTCAATAATAGGTTCTTGAAGAAAAATTGGAACAATATTCCTTAGTTACTTCATTCCTTCCCCATAAGAGACTTTAATGTTATGTGCAAGTCTTCCTAACCATGCCTCTCTTCATTCAAAGATCAAATTATTTCTAGTAAAAAATATGCCCCATAACATCGAGGAAAATAATTTATTCATCATCCAGAATTCCATACATTCCAACATATTTAATTTATCCCAATGAATTATTAATTTGAAACTATTGGAAATTTTCATCCCTACATAATTGGTGAACTGGAAATAAACGAATAAATGGTCCACATATTCACAATCATTTTTACACAAGCAACACCAACCATTCCCTATCCAGTTTCTCTTTTGGTCATTATCCAATGTAATGATTTTTTAGCCAAATAAATCCAAAAGAAAATTCAGATTTTTAAAGAACATGCTAACTTCCATACCAAATTCCACCACCACTGGCTCACATTGCCCAATCCTTCATTGATTTTTTATTTATATCCTAACTTGGTTGTAAGTGGACTTGCGGATTTATTCAATGAAAATTTTAATTTATCATCCCGGTCCTTTAAAAATATAGCACCATGCTTCAATATATTGGTATAGTTTGTCCATTCTTCAACTAAAATAACATCCAGTTCCAATGAATTTGCATTTTTCCAAGGCTGAATCCCAACTTCCTAGACCATCAAATTTTTCACATATGATAAAAATGTAATTCCTTTAACATGTAAGTCATGTAAAAAAGGTTGAAAGAGCCTATAGTTTCCATTGCATCCTATCCAAGGGTCCTTTCCAAAAATCAACTTCATGCCTCTTCCAATTTTCCACGCAGCTCAATGACAAAGAATGTCATATAAGATTTAACCAATCCTTTTTATAAGTTGGAAGCCCATTTAAAATATTTTCTCTCTTTTCTTAACCAAACCTCCACTTCTTTGTTTTCAAGACACTTTTGCCCGTAGTCCTTTGTTGAACAACATCATCCATAAAATTTTGGTTGCCAAAGCTTGGTTGAACACATACAGGTTCCTGAAATCCCATCCACCTAGTTCCTTGGGTTTGACTATCCTATCCCATTTGACCAATGGAATTCCTTCCTGAGATATTCTTCCCGCCCATAGAAAACTATAGAAATTTTTCCTCATTTGATCCAAGATGAATTTGGGTACATGTGCTATGGATAACCAATAACCAATAATACTTTCTAGAACATATTTTAGACCATTCCACGAGATTAGTTACTTAGGGAGATTCATAGATTTAGAATATCACATATTTTATGACTTCTTAGAGGATGAGTTTCTTAGGGTAATTGAATGGTGGAAGGGTGATTTAAATCCCCCAACGTCTTTCCATATCTTATACTTTCCTCAATCACCCTAAGAAACTCATCCTATAAGAAGTCATATAAACCTAAGAAGCATTCCACTGTCCAACCATCAAGGATTGGAATTTTGGCTTTATTAAGATTCCCCATAACAACTTTTAATTCTTCCTTTATTACCTATGACTCCATAATTTCATTCATGTAATCATTAAAGAATCTAGGAAACAATATAACTACTTTCATAATCTCCCCTATATTAGCTACACCATTCTCCTTAAATAAATATTGGAAATGTTGTATACTTGCATCGGAAATATCCTTGAAGGATGAAACCTGTGAACCATATGTAACTTTCATCTCCCAAATATGGTTAAAGTTTCTTATATAGGAAGCATGTTTTTGAAAAAACTTCATATTATTGCCTCCCACAACCAATCAGATAGCAGGGAATTTAATCCTCCACTTAGTTTCTTCCAGTTCCATAAGGAATTTATTTTTACCTTCACGTTTGTTTAACTATTCACCCTCCTCATCATTGAAAATATCATGGTTATTTTGGTACAAAATATCTTGCATCACTGCCTCCACATCCTTCAAGTATTTTTTATATTATTTTGATTTTTCCTTTTCCCATTCTATAGCCACCTTCTTAAACCAAATATTTTTTTTTGAGAATTGGAGCATGACAGATTCACGAGAGGATGCTTCATACTTTATCCAATTTCTCAGAATCAAACCTCTAAATCTCCCCCTCGAGAGATAAGAGTGATTAAAATAAAATGGAAAAGAGGAATTTTTTTTCTCCACCTCAAATTTCAATAAGATAGTGTTGATCTGAAAGACTATCTTATGATCTTTCAGTCAACCTCATGAGGATAAATCCCCCTGATTTTTTAAAGAGGTGGTACTCCTCTACTTCAAATAACATACAAAAACATAAAAAATGCTTGAGAAAGGACTATGATTATTCTTGAAATAAATATTCACATGCAAAGAATACTTGATAAAGGACTAGGTATCTTGTAGAAAGAAAATATTTACAATATGTTACAAGATATAAACCCGAAGAGTATGCAATAAAATAGGATTGAATTTCCATCACAACATTCATCAAAGTAGAACACAATATTCAACAAAAGGGAAAGGAAGGTATGGAACACATATAACAAATAAATCTAAATGATTATTTCATTAAACCCAATAAATATTATGATAGACACACATATGAAATCTCATTATCAAACTCAAAGTCTTAAGAAATCAATAATTTTATGTCCCAAACTAGTTCTTTGAAAACCTAAAAAAATAATAGAGGTATTTAAATAAATAAAGAGTATTGTATTAGGTTACAAATAAAACATATTTTTGTTTGTCCTTCAAAGAGGACTGGTATGGGATCCCATGGAGCATAAAATGAAAAGAGATACCTAGAAGAAAAAAGCGAAAAAATCAAGGGTCAGCCTTAGGTTTCACAAGTTACTGGGAAAAAAAAAGGAGAAATGAAAAATGACTGAATTAGAAAGATGTGAAGGGAAAGAATAAGGTTTCTACTTGACTTACTGTGATGGGAATACTCCAACCTTTACCTGATTGTTGAGATGAATTTTCTAGATGGTTTATGTTATGTTGGAGGTGGCATAACTGTTGTAACTGCTTCATGTTGATATGTCACGATGATCTTAACAAATATTTTCTTAACCATTCTTCTATGTACTCCCTCATTGGAGAAACCTTTATTTCGTACTTGGATTTTATCTCAAATAGTTCATTCTCCATTTCTCTTAATTCAATACTTAGTTGGTGAAACTTCTCCTCGATATCATCATTCTTATTAATGTATCAGACCAACCACTTTTCAACCTCATCTTTGAATAATTCAATTGAGATAGTGAACTCACTCGCCCATGCAACCTTTAATATTTTAATTTGTTCTAATAGTTTCTCTTTAGACATAAGTATGGTATCCATTAATAAATTTGGGCCATCGAGTTCTTTTGTAAAATCAACAAGTTTTAGAAAAAGTTCACCTCTTTTGATTTTCACAACATCTAACTCAAACAACATTTCTCTTAAACTTGTAGTCCTTTTCAAGCAAAAAGTGTTGATCTGCTTCATTCAAATACTAGAGGGAAGGTTTTGTTCTCTTCTATGGGTGTCACTTAGAATTGAAGCTTTTGCCACAAAATTTCTTGTATCCTCCTTGTAAAAAACTTTGACACTATCTAGATAATTTTGGAGATATTCCCTAAAATGCATAATCCTTGTTGAAAATTTGGTTGAACTCTATGCCAGTTCCTAAATTCCATGGATTAGGTCTATTTTTTATTGAATTCTATATTTAATGTATTTTCTCATAGCCAATAGAAAAATATAGGAACCTTTCAACTTACTGCTACTTTCTGGGATGTCCTTAAGGGTAAGTGTTGGTTGAATTGCAATTAAAGGCTCAACAAACAATGGTTTCAGAATTAGAGCGCTCTCTAGATCATTTATATTTTCTTTTTCAATATCACAAACATATTATTTTAGTTCTTCCCCAGTTGCTTCATGAAACTATCCAATTTTTTCGGGCGCAACTCCATGAAAATCAATTTCTGATTTCCATTTTTAGACACTTTATTATTTTTAATGTTAACCTTCTATATTAACAATTTCTTGGAATTTTTATTGTAGGCCATGTGGTGAAGTTCAATAGATTATTCTTCAAATATATTTGGTTCTTGGGTAATAAGAGCCTCAACAATTTCCCGAGTTTCCAACAGTCGTTATTTTGACCAGTTGGGTTCTTATAACAATTTGTCTACATCCATAGCTCAGGGAATTTCTTCAATTTAAGGTATTTCCAGTCCATTTTTTTGAGTCTCTCTCTTTCTTTCGTGGGTTCTTTGTCACCACCATCATCCAAATTTTCAACAGGTGTTTTTCTTATTTCTAGACCACTACTTCTAGTTTTTTTTAGCAGGAGTACTTCTCTGTGAAACACTGGGTGAATTAGGGTTTTTGTTTGTTACTTATTTTCCCTTTTTCATGTAACATTCATTAGTAATAGCTAACTCTTAGATATTGTTCAAGCATTCATCAATTAAGGTCTCAAGGAGATTTTGATTGTCTCCTCCTCCTTCCTTAATTTGTTCAAACTTACTAAAATAAGAAGAGTATCCCATCAGGGACACATATGCAAAAAACAAGTCATTAGGGTCAAAACCCTTAATTTATTTAGCTTCCTTTAGGCCAATTTGGTCAAATTGTCCTGCAAATTCATTAAAATGATAAATACGCTTGACAACAATTTCTCCAACTCTCTAGTGAAATGAAATGAAATTCTTCTTTCTTTTTTCATTAAAGAAGTGTGTCCAATACGTGTACTGTCTGCATACTTTGATAACAACGTGTCTCTTAGAAACATAGAAGGGGAGGAGGAGAAGTTTCTTTTGGAAACCGAATAATATTAGAACATTGAAATCCTCTGTACTCTCAAAAATTGCTTTGTCTATGAGACAATAGATAGCCTCAAGTGACAGTCTCAATGTGTTAGGACCAAAGATTAATTTTTTGAATTCAGAAATAAAACAAATTGGACTATATAGACATTGTTTTGAGCCTTGTGTCTCCATAAGGCTGGATACCATACATATACTAGTTCCACCTTTAAATCAACACTCCTTTCCCTCGACAAGTCTTCGAATATGTGGCAATAGGATATGAAAAATACCAAATAAGAAGACATATAGAATTTTTGGGTTCTTCTCAAACCACCGAGTTAAAAGGATATTTCATTTGAAATAATTTGGCCCCAATCAATTAGGGTGTCTTCATTCACAGTAAAGTGGAGAATATAAACAATATTTTCTGGCATAGAGGTCATGGATTCCAATCCAATTATATTGGCAAACAACCAAGTGAATTATTTATAGGGTTATTTTTAAAAACTTACCTCAATGTGAGAGACATTGGTATTAGTTCTTTGTTTGGACATATATTTATTGAGTAGCTTCACTCCTCCTCTATGTTCCTTAAGAAATCCAGTGGCTTCCTCATTCTTGAACTGCATCGTGGGTTTTGGGAGTCATAGAATTCTCGTGAAGACTGAGGGAGTCAAGTATATGGGAGACTTCCACTAAACTTGTATTATTCTTCTTTCGGTATCAAATTTTTCTGAGAACCAAAGAACTTGATCTTTGAAATCCATGACCTCAAGTACACAACTAGCCAATGCTGTGATCTATTTACAAACTTGGTTTGTTTCCTTCTCAGTGGGAGGGAGAGCCTCACACCACTTGTAAGCTTGCAATCACTGGAATTTGTGATCTTCACATCCAAGAGTGTTAAGTGTATCTCCACAATACAAGTCCTTTATTATACTTGTTTTACAGTGCTTTCTATTCTTACAAATCGATGGCACTACTGTCGATATAATCTTTTTACAACATGGTGTATTAATTATTTATTAAATTTACCATGTATTTCCTTGATTATTAACCATTATAGCTCTACTTCAAATTTGTTGGCTTGCACTATAAGATTTAGAATTTATTACAAATATTTGTGATATCGTTTCCACTTTAATAACAATATTAGATACACACAAGTGGTGGCTAGCATGGTGGGAGAAAAATAAATGTGATCGGAAAATGGTGATGTGATTTCATGGAAGATGGAAAATAGTTAAGTATGGAAGTGTGAAAAGGGAAATGGAGAGTGCAATATGATGAATGCGGGATTGCGGGATGTGGGACACAATATATGGGAAATGAAAAAGGTTAGAAGGGTTGACTCTTGCATCCGCAATGAAAAAATAGACCAAGTACGAGAAGAGGATGATATGTGGGTCACAAAAGTGAATGGGTCATTCTGGAGAATGAGGGATTGTGGGACAAAGGAGTGAGGGAAAAAAATAAGTGAATAATACGGATGTCCCACATCAGTATTCAAAGAAATGGCTAAGTATAAAAAGGTAAATAGGTGTGATTTGGAGGAAACAAAGGTACAAAAGATCATTTTGAGTGTTGTGCGATTGCGATTTATGGGACATGAGGATTTTTGGGAAAGGAATGGGTCGATCTCCCATAACGCATAAAAATGACTAAGAGTTAGGATTACAAGAGCAGAAAAAGAGACTAAGTAAAGATACATGGGATTGCGGGTATGTGGACCTAGGGATTTTATGGTAGCCAGATCCACAACTCGCATTTGAAAAATAAAAGAGACTAAGTAAATAAAATACAAGGAAAAAAGAAAGAAAGGAAAAAGACTAAGGATGGATATGTATGTACCAAAATTGATCAACGAATGTAGATCAACATTCGGCTCCAACTGTGTGATGGTGACCCCCTGTGGGTTGTTGATGATCTTGTATCCTCTTTCATTGGGAAAATCGAGT
>JASDQU010242304.1:9225-29471 GCA_032191745.1 Picea mariana
ATCGATATCCTTCAAGTTGAACTTGGAGGATAACTTCTTCTTTACCTCCTTTATTGTGTACATGATGTTTCCAATTAGTAACATGTCATCGACATACAAGATACATATATGAAATTCCCATATTCTTATTTGGAATATATGTAGTGATCAAATTTTCTTCTCACAAATCCAAAACTAAGGATGTATGTATCAAAATTTTGGTACCACATCCTTGGTGATTTCTTTAAATCATAAAGGGATATTTTTAGTTTGCACACCAAATCTTTCTTTCCATTTCCTACAAATCCTTCAAGTTGTGTGTTATTTTTGTGTGCTATGCGACACTACTACAAATCCTTCAGGTTGTGTGATATGCAATGTCGATCAACCAAACATCTTGATACGACTATGTACTAGTTGATGCCAGTTAGACATCGCCTCCCTTATCTGGAGTCATCTTTCTCTCAATCGATTGCTTCTCATTGGACACTGTAAATAGAATTTCATTTCCTTCGACTTGCAGTCATTTTTGTAATGCCCATCTTTACCGCATTTCTATCATCTTCTCGTCAACTGAACATGGGATTTAGACCTACCCTTCACTTAGACTTTCTACCAGAGAGTTTTCCTTTATCTCTGTCAATCGATCGACCTCTCACCATTAAATCATCATTGGTCAATCCTTCCATGTTCTTTCTTCTCATTTCTTCTGACAATAGAGATGAAACCGTGTCTTCTAGAACTAATGTGGTTGTATTACTCCCTATATCCATGAATAAGCTATCTGAGGAGTCTGGAAAAGAACATAATAGGATAATACATTTATCCTCCTCAGTGAATTTAATATCTGCATAATATAACTGTCCTATAATGGTATTAAATGCATTTAAATGCCCAGTCACCGAACTTCCATCACTCATCCTCATAAGATACAGTTTATTTATGAGAAACAACTTATTTACCAAAGATTTTGACTAGTACAAGCTTCCCAACTTGTCCCACAGTTTCTTGGTTGAATCTTCACCTGAGACATTTAGTGGTACTAAATTTGTAAGACAAAGTCGAATCATATGCCTTTCTCTTCTCTTGAGTTTCTCCCATTCTTCTATCGACATACCTGTTGGCATGGTACCTAGAGAGACTATTGTCCATTGTTCTCGATCTATAAGGAGATATTCAATTTTAAACTTCCAAAGCTCCAAATTCTGGCCATTTAATTTTTCGATCTCTATTCTCAAGTTGCTCGCCATTCTTTACCACGATATTTAAATATATCTAACTTATGACTCTTATTGAACCTAAGATTTAGCTCAGATCCAACTTTTTTAAGCCAAGCTTTGATACCACATGTTAGGAAATGAGACACACTTCCATGTTAAACCTAGTAGAAGAGAGGAATAAAGATATAATCAAGAAATTAAATGACAAAGAAAACACACTGTACACAACGATTTTAACTTGGAAACCCAAAATGGGAAAACCATCATTCCTTGAGCATTCTTCTCTCTTGTTGTCTTATTCATTTGGAATAAAAGGTTACATATCTAATCTTGGTCCGCACCTAAGACAAAATTGACATCATACCCTCTTGCTTACACAAGAACAACCCTATATCCAATTTGGCTTACATCTACATGACCAACAACCTCTACGATTATAGAGTCTTGGCGATTAGACATTAATCATATAAAGATTCAATATTATCTTTTACAATATTACAACACACCTTGTTTATAGGGTTTACAATAGGAAAAACCATAAATAAAAGGTTCCCAAAAATGGTTACAGATCCATGCGGATCATTGACTACAAATCCCTTCAATCTTGATATTCTATTACAATCGAATACCAAGTCAGATTAGTCATCAACTACCAGTCGGCCTTGTTTTGGTCTTTAGTCAGTTTCCACACGCCGTCCTATCGACCTCTTGTCGGTTTCACCTCTTCAACCTCATGTCAATGTATTTACCATGTTGAACCACTTCGACATTCGACTTCGAATTTACCTGGTCAACTCTCCTTGACCTTTGACTTGTTGTCGATCCACCTCAATTTCATATTTACTCAGTCGAACCACCTTGATCTTCAACTTCTACTATACATTGATCCACCTCAACTTTCACTACAAATAATATAACAACCCAATAATTAGATGTCAAGAAACAACTATTTCATTAAGAAATGAAAAGTGTTATATGATACTTGCTGAAGATATTGTTCTTGGCCATCTTATATCTTGTGCAAGAATCAAGGTTGAATTTATTTATAAACTACCTATTCGAAAGACTTAGAAATATGTACATATGTTTTTAGGACATGCAGGCTATTATTGTCGTTTCATTGAAAAATTTACAAAAATAACATGACCTTTGTTTGAATTGCTTACAAAAGATGTTTTTTTTTTGTACTAATCAATTCCATAATTCTTTTGAATATCTTAAACGAAAAATTTATGTAGCACTAGTCTTACGAGGACCAAACTGGTCCCCTCCCTTTCATATATCAACTAATGCTTCATATACATCCATTGGAGCAGTTTTGGGACAAAAAGAAGATCACAAACCCTATTCCATTTATTTTATTAGAAATAACTTAACTCTCGTTGAATTGAATTATATTGTAACTGGAAAAATCTTATTGTGGTTGTGCATGCTATAAATAAATTTAGACATTACATTACTAGCTATGAAGTTTCTATTCATAATAATCATTCTTCTATATGATACCTTATGAAAAAATATATTATGAATGGTAGAATAACTAGATGTATTTTTTTTCTATAGGAATTTAACATCGCCATCTTAGATAAACCCGAGAAACAAAATCTAGTTGAATATTTTCTTTCTAGACTTACTAATAAAGGTGAAGTCATTTCTGTAGAAGATAGTTTTCCTAATGAATATTTATTTCAATATCCAATAATACACCTTGGTTGTTATATATTTCCAACTATTTGGTTACACGAAAGTCACTACATCATATATCACCAAAGGAGAAGAAAAGAATCGTTAGACTAAGTTCCACATATTCTTGGATTGAAGGTGACCTCTTCCACACTAGACCATATTTGATTATACAATAATGTGTGCGAGAAGATGAAGTCTATAATATTTTGAAAGCATTCCATGATGAGCTATGTGGAGTGCATTTTGTCAATAAAAGAACTACTAACAATGCTACTCAAATTTCACATCATGAAACAAATTGCATAAAAAATAACATACCATTGTTAGGAAAAATCAAATTGCACATCATCGTACATAATTTCTATAAATAAAAATTATATATTCTGAAAGCTAATTTACTTTCCTACATTTCGTCTTTTTACACCATATTCAAATTCATTGTGAAAGTACCTTGAATCATCCCTCCAAGTTAAAAGATTGTTGTTTTTCCATGTTTTCATTGTCACTAATGTGTCATGAGAGACCATCATTATCTTGGACCCACCCTTGATTAATAATGCCAGTGTTTGAATTCTTCAAATACCACATTTGTGCAAAATGTTGGACATAATGACAAGCAAATTTTTTTTCTCCTTAATTATGTATATTCTTATGCGCATAAACATTGTTGGCTCTGTGACCTTTCTTAAAGAATAGACTGATATGATGGTTTCCACAAAGTATCACTATTTGTTAAAACTTTGAAAATTTGCATGATTGAATTCAAGAATTAGGATATTCATGAAGCATAGATTACATATTGTCCTTGATTGATTTTGGGAGATAGAATTCAATCAATGTTATAGTATAATTAGATTTCATTAAGAAAGAAAAGACTCATAATGGACAAGAGGTTTCTCCATCCATAGAACTTGCCTCCTAAAATAAAATTTATAAATTTTAATTAAAAAAGGATAGACTTAGAATGGGAAGTATGTTTCTCCATCCACACAACTTGCTTCCTAAAAGAAAATTTATACATTTTAATTACAAATACCTCCCTATGTGGGTATGGACCTCCCAACATAAGCTAGGGGTGAATTTGATTGAGTACTAAACATGTAATTATACTTAAGCTTTAAGCTTTGCAATTAATTTGTGATTAGATTCAACTCTTGCAACTAGAATTCATTTTTATGAAGCATTTTTCCAAACCATAAACCTTACAATAAACAATAATTATTATCTCTTTAGGAAACCTTATTAAATTTATTTACATGCTGATAGGAAACAAATTCTCAAGTGAATTAAATAATAGTGAAAATAATTTGATATTCATCATTGAACATGTTTCACTTGAAGAACCTTAAGACCCAAGATTATCTCTAGAGCCATTTATGTGCATGAGGATTGAGTATATCTCGATTGTATTACTAACACATAATTATCTCTAATATTGGACTTCTTTTTGCATATCACAATGGTTTTGAACAAAATTGTTGAATGCACTCTTGCAGGTCACATATATTTCTCAACATATTCTTTTCTAAAAAGGAAACATTTAAAGTGAAACCAATCATTCATAGAAAACATTATCGCTTTTGGTTTGTTCCTCCCATAACCTTCAACTCACAAAACTTGGTTTTTATTTCAAACTTCTCTTGTGTTGTCAATCACAGAAGAGTGGTTCACCTTCAATATTGTCTCACCTAAGGCTTCTCTCATTGCGACAGTGGTGCCAAATTTTGAAAGGTTCACCTGCAACAACATTCAAGAAATGACTACATCATGCACACTAGTAATAAACAACATAAATTATAATAAACGAGGGTCCACTGACCATAAAGTATGAGGAAGGAGGGTACCCTTCCTCACAATGAGAATGCAACCTTGGTATACTCATCAATAATATATTATTCTCTCTGCAAACATATCTAAAGTATATTTAATTAAATTCCTTTACTATATCTAAATATTTTTGAACGTGTGCCTAATAAACAACATAAATTATGATAAAGGAGGGTCCACTGACCATAAAGTATGAGGAAGGAGGGTACCCTTCCTCACAATGAGCATGCAACCTTGGTAGACTCATCAATAATATATTATTCTCTCTGCAAACATATCTAAAGTATATTTAACTAAATTCCTTTACTATATCTAAATATTTTTGAACGTGTGCCTTAGGGGAAATGTTTTTTACCTAGAATATCCAACTATCCATTGAAAATTCCCTGAGGTGTAGGACAGTCAGTGACGGAGTGTGTTGTTAAGCCACTCCGTGTTGTTAAAGTCACCGGTTCAAAACCTGCGGGGACAAAAAATCCAACCATGTTAAGGGTAGGTGTGGCTCAGGATGGGTGCGATCCCCAAGTGATTTTGACGGCTTAGATGCCCCTGAGTCATGGTTTCTCAAGCCACAGGTTAATCACGTAGCCAACAGGTTCCGCACCAATTAACAAACAAAAAAAAAACTATCCATTGAAAAACCGACATAGAATCTCCCAAAAATGAACAAAGAAACTCACCTCATGATCCTTGCAAGGCTTCATCATATTCAAAGTAGCATTGATATCAATGATATTATATGTGCATATCCCCACGATTGGCTAGAAAGATGCTTTGCAATTGTTGGAAAAATAAGATATCCCCTTGTCCCTCCTGGGATTGGATTCCCTTTTGAAGTACCACGAAAATAACCACATGGGTCCACCAAAAATCAATCACCATGTCTTAGATTCTTCTCACTACTTTTTCACCAACAAATTAAATTAAAATCCCTAACATTATATCATCTAAATAACCTTAGAAGTTACTTTTATAAAATGAAAAAGTTAGAATTTAATATTAATTATTTTCAAGGTCCTTAACATACTCTATTAACTTAATAGACCTCATTGACCCCTATATCGTTGACTAAAAAGATGGAAACTCTTTTGTTAGAATTGTGGTAAATGATAGTGCCAATTATCTTTATTATAGTTTATCATTTGTGGCATGAATTGTCTTGTAAGTTCATTTTATTTAACCCTTTACTATTGACTAAAAGGATGGAAATTCATTTGTTAGACACATAGAAAATGGTAGTGTGAAGTACTAATTAGTCATGCATAATAAATTACAAATAATGTGCAGACTCTAAATATAACTAACTTATTGAATAGTCGCACATTAAATTTAAAATACCGATTAGTATTTCATTTCAGTTACCTTTATTGATATAAATGTTGTTGTGCCTTGATGTGTTATGGTTTGATTCTTTGTCAACTTTAATATGTTTTGATTATTATAAAATAAATGTATCATGCTATCTCATTGTACATGCAAGTGAATTAGTTCTCTCACCTAGATTTCCTCATATTTCAATTGTTGTGATTAAGTCACTTTATTCCATTATTATTATTATTATTATTATTATTATTATTATTTATTTATTTTTTTATATTTTTTTATGACTAGGGGAATCTGCAACGGCGGCAGTATCGTACTCGTGTGACACGGGGTCGAATTCTGCTGGCTACCTTATAACCCCTAGGGAGAATCACACAACCCGCAAGCATGCCTTCAGATAAGTCGAGGTTTGAACTCGTGACCTGTGTAACAACACGAACGCCTTAACAGTATGTTCGCTAGCCATTAGACCAAACCCCTACGGGCTATTTGCTTCCATTATTGAAGTGCTTCAATGATTCTATAAATAAAGGATTGAATACTTCCTTTGACATGGTGAACATAGTCACCTAAATTGTAAGTAGTGCCCATTAATACAATTCCTCCATCTAATTAGTACAATCATGAGTCTTTTTGAGCTCATTAATACAAAGACTCCATCTCTTAACAAGTGCACCATACTTCTCAAAAACAAAAAATTACAATATGCTAATAAAATCCTATAAACTACCTTTAATACTTAATAAAAAAGAAATCATCATCAATAACCATATTATTTACAAACACTTATAAAAAAATTCAAAAAATACATATTATCATTATTTGATTATAATAATTATCTTGTTATAATCATTTCAATAATATCTACAAAATTTATAAACAATTATCAAATCTAAAAAACAAATAATAAAAATTCATATCAATTCTACACACAAAAATGTGTCAAAATTAATGATTTTTATAAATTTTATCATCACATTCATAAATAAATAACATTGTAAAAACCTTTATTAAATGTATAAAAATTGTTAACTATTTAAATAATAAAAAATTTCACAAAAAAATTTTATAATTAAAAAAACACATTTAAAATTAAAATAAGAATAAATCAAGTAATATTTTAATAACTACAAATAAAATATTATGTAACTTCATAAAAGATAAATTAAATAATAAATAGTTAAAGAAAAACTAAAACCTTATATAATTTTCATTTTTAATTATATAAATATAAATATAATTTTACATATCAAAATAATCAAAGAAACTTAAAATTATACTTATAAATTTTATGTGAATAACTTTATTTTTAATTATATAAATATAAATTTAACTTTATTTTTAATTATATAAATATAAATTTAATTTTACATATGAAAATAATCAAACAAACTTAAAATTATACTTAAAATTTACTTAAAATTTTATATTTTTTTTAATCAAAATAAATAAAATAAGTGAAACCTCATTTAAAGATTTTTTTTCCACTAAATCATAATACTAGGTCATGATGATTTAGTAAACTAGCGACGAATAATTTTTTATCTTGGATTGGATCAGTGATTACGTTTCAACTATTTAATGGATTCAAGCTCTACTCATATGTTAATGGTGAAATATGCTTTACACTAATTTCAAAAAAAATGTAAATGGATTTCTTCACAATTCAGTGCATTCAATCTGATAAACAAAAACATGATTTTTACATTGTTTATTTACCTCCCACTTGGCCATCCATATATAAATAGATCGACATGGTGCAGCCAGGTTCAAATTTAAATATGTCACTCATTGAAAAATTAAAATAGATGGACATGGTGCATGGATGTATATACTATGGGCCTATGATGAGTAGAGTCGTCGGAATAGCTGTTATTGCCTATTAAATAATAAAAATATTCCAGACATTACTTTTTATGTTTGTTAACCTTAGCTGCTATAGGTTAAGGTGATAGTTTACACTCATATTTTATGTTTAAATGTTCTTCGTTAAGGTAATGTATATGTTGATTCATATCCTAATTTACATATTATTTGAAATGATGTCAAGCATTTGTCATATATTCTTTGACTAGTGATAATGCCTAACATGCCTAACGATATATTAAATTATGGTGCTATCATGGCTATTCACAAAATGGTTCAACTTATATCTATAAAAATTTTAATATGAGTGTTGATATCAATAGATATTAGATGTTGGATTCACTTTAGATAGTATATAATGTTCAGTTTAATGTTTATGAACCTACTTTTTTTTTTTTAACTAAAACGGTTAAATCTTTTATTAAATGGGAAATCCAGCTGGCTGGAGCTTTACATCCTTCGCAAAACCATCTACAATCTTTTACACGTTGTTGTCCTTTTCAAGGAATACAAATTTTGATTGGGTCTCCGTCATTTATGAATAATTCTCCTTGGGCCAAAAGGCAGCCTTTATTGGCTAAAGTATATGCTTCTTTGTTTGAATCCCTGAGTATATGGTAGCAGTTGAAGGAGGTGAAATCCTAGAGAATGTATCTTAGTCTTTGTAGGTTCTTATTTAGGCCAACATCATTGAACTATCCTCCCGAATGTATCATTTTGATCAAGATCTCGGAATCTCCAAACGCTTGTAGGTTCCGATGGCCTCTTTCCTTGACTATCTGGCAGACTTTTATCAAACTCAAGATTTCTGCTTGGTTGTTGGTTCGTTGTCCAAGTCCCCAACTGAAGGTTTCTAGCGATGTCCCTTCGCTGGAATAAATGATTCCTCCAACTCCTGTTGTGCCAGGATTTTCCTTGGAGGCGTCGTCGAAGAATGCTGTAGTTATTCCTTGCTTCTGCCACCATCTCTGGAAGGTGTTATGATTGTCTCTTAGCCTCCATTTTGTTCCAAAATGGGGTTTTTCAATGCTTTGGGTCCGAAGAGTGAGCACAGAGTTCCCGAGCCAGTTCTTTTCTTCCTACTGCAGCAAGATGTCTGTTTTGTGGGTTTGAGAACTCAAAGTTTCTAAGAGGAGACCTTTTTCTTTCGCTGCCACCATGTTGGGGGTCCATGCTATATTATTGAAGATTTGCTCGTTTCTTGCAAGCCATAGCTTCCATCACACATACTTAGGGATGGAGATACATACTCTAGCCCATAGAGTTTTTATTGAAAGTGAGGGGTAGCGGTCCTTCCATGTTGTAAAAAGATCTACAACTAAGATGTTAGAGGGGGCAGCGACCTTGAGACCATGGAGGGTGAGGAGCCAGACTTTGTTTGCAAATTGACAGTCTACAAACAAATGGTCAGATGTTTCCATGGCTTCCTTGCATAGAGCACATCTGTGAGGGCCTGCAATGTTTCTTTTCATTAAGTTTTCGCCGGTCAGAATCTTTTTGTGCATTAGAGTCCAGAAGAAAAAATTTACCTTGGGAATCACGGTGGAGTCCCAAACCTCCTTCCAGATTTTTGCTGGGGGTGGTCTATCTTTCTGACGTTGAAGCATAGCGTAACCTTTGGCTGTAGAATAACTCCCTGTAGATCCCCAGCCCCATTTGTCTTTTTCAGTCTTGTGCACAGGTGCTGCATCTCGGAGCTCTGCTTTGAGCATTTCAAGCTAGTGGTGGAGGCGATTTGGAACATTGCCGAAATGCCAATCTGCCCAGGAGACATCCTCATTCCATTTAGAGATATCATTGATACTCTGTTTTCCTCTGTGGGCAAGGAAAATGCGAATTTCGTTCAGGTTGGCGATTGAGACAAGGGACGACCTCCCCATTACCTGATCTGTCCATAGGTAAGTCTGTTTGCCATTTCCAGGTACGCGGTACAGATCTTGGGTGAAGATTCGCTTCCCTTGGAGGCACAATTGCCATATCTGCGTGCTTTTCATGTAGGAAGCGTTTTGTAAATTTCGAATTTTAGCGCTGGGAATGTATTTGTGCAAGAGCGTTTTGCTAACAGGATGAGAAGGCTCAATGTGCATCTTCCATAGGATTTTGCATCCAAGAGCAGTCTTGACAAGAGCTGGATCTCTAATCTGGAGTCTGCCTTCTATCAGAGGCAGCTTTACTGTTTCCCATCTGACCAAGTGAAACTTGTGAAGATTCCCTTTACCACCGTGCCACAGGAAATCTCTCAGCAACTTGTTGATTTGTCCAGAAATCGATTTGGGAGCCAGGAGAAAGGCTGCTTGGTAGATCGGTAGTGAGGAGAGAACTACCTTTATCAGTGTTAATTTTCCTCCATGTGTGAGCCAGTGTCCTCCCCAGGCATCAATTTTCCCTTTAAATTTTGTTAGGACTCCTTCCCACAGGTTGACTTTATTTATGCCCAGTGATAATGGCAGCCCAAGGTACTGTATCTTTTTCCAATCTGCATACCCTTTGAACCCCAGTGTGCGAGCAATATTTTGAGTTACATATTCTGTTGCATTCCAACTATAGACATCACTTTTCCTTTCACTCATCAAGGATCTTGACACTTTGCAGTAATCCTGAAGAATGCTCTTGAATGCAGAAGCTACTCTATTAGAGGCTCCTCCTAGCATAAGAGAGTCGTCCGCAAACATAGCATGATTAATAGGCTTAAGGTCCTTTGTAATTCTCAAGCCTGGGACAGCTCCTATTAACCTTTCCTGCTCCAACTTACTACTGAGTGAATCCGCCATTAAAATGTACAGAAAAGGAGAGAGAGGGCAGCCTTGCCTCAACCCCCTCGAAGATTTAAAGAACTCTGCTGGCCTCCCATTTACCAAAGGTGCTATCCATGGGTTGTTGGTGTAGGCTTGTATCAGGTTTACAAATTCTTGCTCAAATCTGAAAGAGAGTAGCACTTGATATAGGAAGGACAACTTTACTCTGTCGAAGGCGTTAGCCATGTCTAACTTGATCAACATGCCCTTCTCTTTTCTGAGTTTGCTGGAATGCATCGCTTCCTGAACTAGGATTACATTGTCCAAGATGTGTCTTCCTTTGACGAATCCTCCCTGCGTTTCTGAGATGAGTTTGCCCAGTAGTGGCTTTATTCTATTTGCAAGGAGTTTTGCAATTATCTTATAAGAGGCGTTGCAAAGGGAGATTGGCCTGAATCTATCAAAGGAGGCGGGGTTTGTTTCTTTCGGGATTAAAGCGAGGAAATTTGAGTTGGTGCCACCTCCCAGTTTTGATTTTTGCAGGAATCCTTTTATCATTCTTATGAGATCAGCTTTGATTATATTCCAACATATCCTGTAAAAATGAATCGTGAACCCGTCTGGCCCTGGAGCTTTGTCAGGGGCCATGGACCAGATGATTTTACTGATTTCTTATTCGTTGGTTGGGCTCAATGGAGCTGTGTTATCTTCTTTTGTAACTAGAGCCGGGATGTTCTTGAGGAATTCCTTGCTGCCTTCTTCGTTATCATCATTCTCTTTGTTGTAAAGATGGTGAAAGTGTGAGACAACAGCAGCCTTTATTTGTTCTATTCCTTTGCAAATCTTCCCAGCATTGCTTGTGATTTCAGAGATGTATTTCCTGGAGAGACGGGATTTAAATTGGCGATAGAAGCAAGATGTGCTTCTGTCTCCGGATTCCAACCATAAGCTGCAGGATTTTAATCTCCAGTATTCTTCTTCGGTTCTGAAGAAGTGGTAAGTTTTTCTTTGGATTGCTTGTTCCTTATCCAAATATGTGTTAGTAATATCTTTTATTTCCATTTCATTCTGCAGCTTTCCCAACTACTGCACTAGCTCCTTTCTTTGAGTGTTGGGATTTCTTTCCGGGATTTTTCTCCATTCCTTTAGGGTTGTTTTTGTTATTTTTAATTTTTATTCCCAGACAAAGTTGGGTGACCCAGTTACTGTGGTGGCCCATGCCAGTCGGACTATCTCGTAGAAGTCGCTCTTTTCTTTCCACAAAGGGATGAATCTGAACGGGATTGGGCCTAAATTTTCTTCTTCCTCTAACGAAAGCAGGATGGGTTTGTGGTTTGAGGTAAGCCTGGGGAGGATGGCTGTGGAGATTAGCTTTCTTTCCAACAGCAAAGTGCTTTGAACCAGAAACCTATCCAATCTAACGGCAATGTGTTCCTCCCCTGTCCTATTATTGGTCTAGGTGTAGATCCCTCTGCATGGTTTAAAATCCATAAGATCCCACTGCTGTATCATGTCTTCTACTACATGGATCTATCGATCCTTGCTGATCCTTCCTCCCCTCTTTTCTTTTCCATTCATTACTAGATTGATATCTCCAACAATGATTATATTGTTTGGGGAAATTAGTTCTAGATACTCAATTAAAGTTTTCCAATAGTCTTTCTTTTCGGAATGCAAATTTGGTACATAAAGATTGAATAATGCAATGGTTAACTTACTTGTTGTATGCTTCAGTTCTGTGAAGCTCCAATGCTGAGTGTTGTAGGAGTTGAGGAGGCCAAACTGCTCTTCCTTCCACAGTGTTGCTATTCCTCTGGAGGAGCCCCTTGCACTGATTGCTTTCCCTGTATTCTTTTGCCATTTGTTTTTACTAATCTCTAGAAGGGCTTCCCCTTCGATTTTTGTCTCTTGGAGCATGAGAATGTCTGTTGGTTCCACTTTCATCAGGTCCTTAACCACTTTGATTTTCGTCGGGTTCCCCATACCTCTACAGTTCCAAGAGACGATTTTCATTACTTACTATTGGGGGTGGATGGGCCTCCTCCTTTTTGAGACCTTATTCTTGTGTTTCTACCGATTGACATTTATATGGTGGGTTGGCTTCCTTGGGTCTTTTGTCTTTCTACCTCTTCCTCCCTTGCTTCTTTTCGGGACTTCCTTCCTACTCTTTTGGCTGGCCTTTCTAAGATCTCATCCTCAGAGGAGCTTACTGGTTCTATCATTTTCTTTCTGGCTATGTCTGCATATGAAGGAGAGGGGACTACATCCAGGATTCCTGCCATTTGCCCTTGTTCCCCTGTATCTTTCCTTTTTGGGGGGGATTTTGGATGTTCCCTGTTGTCCATAATTATTTATGGTTCTTTTGTTTCCTTATTGATCTTTTCTATTTCAGTTGCTGATTGCGGCATGGGGTTGGGGTCCCCATCGATTTGTTCTTTCTCCAGTTGCTAGGGGTTGTCACTCTTCGTTGTTCCTTTGCTTCTATATCTTTCTGTCCCTATTTTTTGAACTGTGATCCACTGGTTTGTTTTCGCGTTCTCATTGTCTTCTTCATTCTTTTTTTTGCAGTGCCTTGTGAAGTGACCATATCCGTGGCAGTGCCGGCATTTGAATGGTAACTGCTCATAGTCTAGCTCCTGGATATGCGTCCAAAATGCCGCAGTTAGTTTGATTGCCTCAGGTAATCCCACTTCCAAATCTACCTCCACACAGATCCGGGTGCATGAGTATCGATCTTTCTTTGGTGCTTGATTGATGTACCTTTCGAGCTTGTTTCCGATTGCATGCAATGATTTTTGGTTCCAGCAGTGTAAAGGGAGATGGGGTAGGCGAACCCACACTGGAACGACGAATGGCACATCCTGAGCTGGGTCGAAATCCGGGGTCTATTTGTTCATATATAATCCCTGGGGTCCCATGAAATATGGGTCGTTTCTGAAGATGAGGCTTTTGTCTTCAGGGTTTTCAAAGATGAAGACAAAGTAGCCTTTCCCTACGGAATGAATATTTATCCCTTCTGAGATGAGTGGGCTCTAGTTCCTCTGCACCCAGGCATCGACGGATTTGGGAGAGGGCCAGAGCCCGGTGAATTTCCCGATGAGCCCTCTATCTGTAAGATTGATTGCCGACCTGCAAGTTTCTTCTAATGGCAGTTCTACACTTGGGATGCATTCCAGTTTCTTGACAAATTTATGTTGAGCTGCTGACGACGGTCTCTTGGAAGCCACGACCACTAGTTTCCTGAAAGCATCGATCTCTGGCAAAGGGGGAGAGGTGGGGACGACTCCCCCACCAGCGTCCATGGCTGGGGGGGCCCTGCTCGGTGCTCACTGCACTGTTCTTCACGCTAGGTCGTGCTCCTCGCTCCCTCTCACTGATTATAATTCACGCAGTTTCCGTTTATGAACCCACTTTAGATGGATATATAATGTTCAATTTAATGTTTAGGAATCCAATTTAGATGTATATATAATGTTCGGTTTAATTTTTATGAAGTTATGAAGGATAGCGACCACTAGTCGATAAATGATAATGATTCAAAGTTTGATTAGGTGAGTGAGCCTAACATTAATTATTGGTATTTGTCAATTTGAAGCCCATGTCTTCCTAACTATTCATTACCCTAGTCTTGGTGATCAAGGAGGTGTAAGTTTAATATTTGTCACTCGAGCTCATGGTTTATTCCATTCATTAAATGAGGGATTATTCAACCTAGACTTCGGATGTTTGGAGTTGGAGAGGGTTAGACCCACCGATATTTACCATCCAACATCAATTTGAAGTATTTCTTCCTCTTAAGGCCCAAATGGGGGAAATTCGATGGATAAATGAAATCCCAAACATGTGCAGAGTTATCATTGAGTTTGAGATTAAATCCACACTAGATTATAAATCAATCCAAATATTTGGGCATGGGCATTTCGACTTCTCCCCATGTGATTTTCTGAGTATTCTTGTTTGAATGAAACAATAATTACATACATATGAGTCAAATTACGAAGATAAAATTGCATTCTAATACTTGTATGCAGGCTCACAACCAACACATTGTTTGATTATCTTGTTGAATACTAACTAGACATAACTATGTGCAATTGGTTTCTTGTGATCGTGACTGACAAGGATAGTACATAGCTCCAAAGAAAGGGAGGAAGTTTTGCATATCTGGATCAATCTCTATTAATTGATTTCTAAGTTAAAATATATTTCATAAGAAGTCTGAGTCCTTTCAAAAATAATCAGATTCAGGACTTGCATATATGGCTAAGAAGATAGAATTTTTGTGTAACATTGTTATGCGGAAAATAGAATTCAAGTCAATTCCAACAAATATATGCACCATGGAACTAAAGGACATTGGCTAGCTTGGAAAAATCATCCAACATATCAAAAGGAAGGCATGAGGTGTCGAGGGAGATAGTAAGAGATTTCTTTAGTAAATTAATGATTTTGTGATGGTCTTTCGAAGAGAATTCAAATTCCAATCCACCTTTCAAAGGTAGGAAGACTATGTAAAATGTCAAAGGGGATGCTAAATAGTTTCTTGTAACTTCCATTTTAACTTTATATAAATATATGTGATGGATTCAAAGAAAAGGAGAAGGGAGGATAACTTAGAGAGGAAGAATGATGTAATATGAAACTAGGAGTTTTTTTGCATGTATTATTAATGTTGTGGACAAATTTTGGTGGATGATTGATTTCCTCCACTCCTTCATTTTCTTATGTTCTTGCATGGTTGATATCTAAGTACATTATTTAATACTTTCAAGTAATTTTTCTCATTTATAATGTCCTTAAATGTCTATTTAATAATATGGGAATGGAACATATGGATTATGCTACATCAATTTGATTTATTTTTCTTTATGAAAGTGTCATTCATTCGAATATGTTATAGTTTTTAGTTCTTTGTGAAATATTTTTTCTCATTTCTAGCACTTTCGAATTTACTTGATTTCCTTGTCTCAAATTAAATCTCACTTTAGTTTTATTTCATCTTTGTGATACTAAGAAGGTGGAGGATGAAAAGAACTTTCTCTTAGAGTATCTTGCATATACAACACACATCTCATTAAATCTGGAATTATATAGTGGATCTAGAATTTAGAACTTTAGTGAGATTGATTTTTTTTCAAAATGGGAGATCAAAAAATTGTTTAATTCACCACTTTGAATGTATAAATTTGTCGTCTTTTGTTATAATATTGTCATTATCAATTGTATCAAATCAAAGTTACATAAATTTGAAACAAATATTCCACTAAAACTTTTAGTTCTTATATTATTTCTACCTTTAAATAACATACCTTAGAACACATCATCACAAGACTTCATCCTCCCTTGGAATTTATCCCTTATTCACTTTGTATTCCCTCTGAAATTCACCTAATATCTCCTTGGTTACTTCATATAAAAATACTTGAGTTGATGTAACAAATGAACTCCTAGATGCCTTATTTATACTATATATGACATCCTCGATTTAGGGTCGACTTTACCCAAATAAAATTAAAAATAATTTTTAATGATTATTCCATTGGGGCCAACTTTACCAACAATGTCCTTAATATTTATTTTAATATTCATTGCAATGGAGCCGACTTGTAACTTCTTGTTTGGAACAACCTTTCTTCTTTTAATTAATTTTGGGTCCACTTGTCACTTCTTGTTACGAGTGTTTAGGGATTCTTAACCATACTCCAGGGATTCCATCTTCCAGAGAACATATATATTCAACCGTGAGGAACCACATGGTGTACCACTTACCGTTGGAAATGGAATGATGATGAATATCTATCTATGATATTTTTTAATGCATTAGTAGATTTCATCATCCTCCTTTTCCTCAAAAAACTTCGGGATTCATGACCACATCTCTGGGATTCTTGTAGAATTCTTCAAATCATCTTCCCATGAGGGCCATTCTTAAAGCTACTTCGTAAGGGGACCACTTTGGAGACTTCTTCAAATACACCCATCACTTTTAGATGCTTCCAAAATTGCTTCAGGGATTCTTCTAGGGTTGACCATGGTTGACATCAATGACAACCAACTATCTAACAATTTCCCCTTGGGCATTTATGGAACCACTCATACTCTACCTATGACCAATGTTCCTGATATTTCTCTCCTCATGTTTCTCCTCCCCTTTGACATCAATGGAAAAGGGTAAATCTCTTTAGGGCTTCTCCACCTGTCTTCATGCTTTTTATTTTTATCTTTTGATCTTCCTCTTCCAATTTTATATCAATAGTAAAGAGTAACTCCCCCTAACAATATACCTTCTATGAACAATCTCTCGTTGTATTCATGCGCTTCCCCTGTCTTCATGCGTCTAATATTTCTCTTCTACTTTTTTCCTCTCTCTTATCCTTTGACATTAAGGGTAACTGCATCTGATGATTTCTCTACCCCTATATTCATTTGCAAAATGTCATGTATATCTATGTGGGGATTCTTGTATATGATTTATTTCTTCTTTTCTGGTGCTCTTTTTCCATTGGTGCTTCCTGTCACTGTTATATAGTGATGTATATGAAAAGAATTCAGGTTAAGACTCCTTCATTACTTGACTTCAAGTTTTCAAGGCTTGTCATCTTCATTGAAATGACATCAATGATGTAATCAACCAACAATATTATCTTGATAGTATAACTCTTCCTGATGGTTTTTCTCTGTCAATATGCTTTACTTCTGAGTCATATTATTTACAATGAATCCATCTTCATTTCCACAATTCCTTTTGAGCTGATGCTTTCATCCATTGTTATGTACCTTCTCTGATTTTTGTCAAGCATTATCTTCTAGACCTGCCACATATCTCATGAATTCATTTCATTCCATGTGTCATGAAACTGTCCATGACACTCTTACACATGATGTTGACCCATGTGTCACTTTACTCTTTTGAATACTTCTTTGACTTTGTTGTAATTGATCACTACATATTCCTTCTTCTCAAGTTGTTTGAAAATCAAGCTCTACATGTCTGCAAAAATCTATATTGAATATGTCCCTACTTTAATACATTCTTGAAATATTCCATACAATCATAAATATTTTCCTCCAAAGTGTCCATGACAGTCTTCGTAACTAGCAATTGACTTTTTCATACCTGCATGGAGATGTGTTCTTGAAAAATTGCTTCTTAATAAACCACTTTCTCATTCATAATATTTCTTCCCAAAATCTACAAGAAAACACTTCAAACTGCCTGAAAGATAGTTCTCTGATATGCAATAGCTACTTCCTAGACTCCCTCTCTTCAACATTCATATTTATTAGGATTCTCCATGTCCGATGGCTTAGAAAAATGGATGAATACGCTTTGATGTGTGTTGATGTTTTGGTAGCTATGGGAGGATATTTCCCTCCTAGATGACCTTTATTAGATGCGGAGAAGATTCCATAAGAAAGAGATCCATTGAACAGATATTGAAATACCCTAAAAGAGAAGTTGGCCTAGAATAATAAAGTAATAATGAAAAGACACCTGTCCAGAGAAGAAGCCAACCCATTCTCATGGACAAGAATACTATAAATAGAGGACGTCTTGGCTCATTTGTTCACTCACTCACACTCTCCCATCTACATAGAAAAAAGGCGCAAGTTTGGAGGAGGTGACGTAGTAGCTGCAACTACACAGTTTATTATTTCTTAGTCTTTGGTATCTCTCTCTTTTGCACTACTCCTTGAGGAGGTGCGCTACCTTTGTATGGTGTTGTTGTTGTAGCTGAGGTGGTATTTCTTGTTAATCTAGAACTTGTGCTAGGTTTTATCTGATTGGACTTGCTTTGTGAACACAATCTATCTAATAAAGGTTTTTGGTTTTTTTTCCCATTTGGGGTTTTCCCAAGATAAATCTCTTGTGTTCTTTTCTATCTCTTGTTTATGTTGTTTCTACTTAGTACATGATATATATGTTAATGGTAATGAAGGAAAAGAACACTAGTAACACTAATGCTCTGTAAATAAGGAAAATCCAACATGGTATCAGAGTTGGTCACCTTCAGAACAGTTTGACCACTAGAAGGAAAGATCGCTACAGTGGAAACTTCCAGCACCTTGCAGCTACAATACTTTTTCAAGCTCATTGAGCACTATCCCAAGGACGTTGGAAATAATTCCTTCACAGAACAATGATCCATAACCTAGTACACTCCCTGAAACCCTAGGTTATGGATCATTGTTCTATCAGTCTAGGGTTATGATCCATAACTTTCTTAAGTGCTAGGGTTTCTACCAGCGAAAATGTCAACCAATATGAGAGTTGAAGAAACTTCAAATCTTGGAAGCATAGAATAAAAATAATTCTAGAAGAGAATGAATTATTGGATCATGTCAAGAAGATTCTTCCAAAACTCGAATATGAAGAAGCAAAGGCAAAGTTCAAGAAGAATGAGGTCAAGGCCAAGAGGATATTGACAAACTCAATCAAGGATCACCTGATACCGAATGTATCAAAAATAAAGACTAAAAAGGATATGTTTGATGCCCAAACAAGACTCTATGAAATAAAGAACACTAGTTCGAAGATTACCCTATGACATCAACTCATAAATGTGACCATGAACAAGTCAGAGACAATAGCCAAATTATTTACAAGGATCTCACGGATAAAATACCAGTTAGCAGCCATTGGAGATCCAGTAGAAGATGTTGAACTGGTAACCACTATGCTAAATGGTTTCCCTCCCTCTTGGGACTCATTTTTCTGAGGAATTTGTGCAAGAAGGAAGTTACCCAAGTTTGACAAGTTATGGGTATATTTCTCTCAAGAGGAATTTAGATTGATATCAAAGAAACAAAAGGTAGATGATGAGGAAAACCAATCACTTTATTCCCAAGTGAATAAGAGAAATAAAAGGGAATAAGGAAGCCCGAAGAAGTCTAAGTGACCTCGTTACAATAAGGATACACCAAAGATCATATGCTACAGTTGCCAGAACTTGGGACACTATGCCTTTCAATATCCAAAAAAGAAATGAAAAGAAAAAGAAGAAACACCATGCACATGCAACAGATACAAAAAAGAACTCAAAGGAATAAAAGGATGAATAATTTGTCTTTTATACAATGGTGTTTTCATATGAACAATAGAAGGAATCTCAAGTAGAACAACAACATCAGACTCCAGGTTTTCATATCAGGTTTGATATTTTATATTGTTGTTGCTTAAGAAAGTATTGTACCTAGGATAGCAGTCTTTATAGCTTTATTATTTTCTATTGCTATCAAATGTTTAGGTACACCTGAATACTCTCGGTACGATTACCATCAAGAAAATGCTCATTGTTGATGATATACTTGTCTGCAAGATGAAATTGATCTCCTTTAGGAGATTTTATTGATTACTAACCATTCCATGGAGGTTACCATGAAAATTTTGTTATTTTCTCTTATTCCAGGAAGGACGCAGGCGATAGCTCTGAGAAGGAGCCATGATGACGGTTGCAAGATACAACTATTTAGATAGTCTCTAGTCGAGACATAGAATTTTGTACATGAACGTACACACCCATGTGAAGAACAAGAAAAAGAAGAGTATCTTTTATGAAGATTGATTGTGAGGAGCAGAAGGCTCCAAATATGATTGTACAACTAATTT